>JAHBMJ010000355.1:26267-48767 GCA_018398765.1 Chromera velia | reverse complement strand
TTCACCTCCAAAGATCCCGGGCCCTCCCCCAAAACCAGGAAGAAGAAGGGAGAGAGGAGCTAGGCCATCAAGAGGGGGAAGACGAGGAAGCAGATGGGGTGAGGGACTTCAAAACAGGGGAAGAGGAAGGATAGATTGAGACTACTACGTGAGTCTGGAGATCTACTAAATCAGATCGACGACAAAACTTGAAAACGCGCCCGCTATCATTGCTACCACACAACTTCAGCAAATGTCTAAACTTAATTCGAATAAATCGAATCAGCCCTCAATTCTAGCCTCAATTGCTACAGTAAAAACGATTGATGAGGCTCTGTTAAACTTAAACATTATACAAACAACGATTGCTGCTAGGATTGCTGCATTAAATCCGTGTTTCTAAATTAGTTATGAATCAGTTTACAATCCTAGTTACAATCAGTTGATGCAACTTTGTAGTTAACGTTTGTTGTTCAGGTGCTTTCCTACCTACTTAAGGATAATTTTGCATAAATTACGCCCTTAAAGTAATGGAGTAGAGTAGTGAGTGTGGCGGCTTTCTTCCTTCAGAGCTCTTTATGGGAAGTTTGTGAATCTGGAGCATATGCAGAGTCCAACAGATGTTGCTTGAAGTAATCAATGAAGTCAAATAATTTCGACGGAGCTGAAATTCGCGCGGCGCGGCACTGAATCGAATGCGCGCGCGGCGGTTAATCGAATTCACCTGCGGCCCAGGGCACGCGCGACAGCTTGCCCCCGGCCCGCTCCGCGGCTTGGCCTTCCTGCGTGTGCACGGACGGAACGACTGACACCCTATGTCTCAACTCCCCCCCTCGATTTCGTTTCTATGCAAAGGGAGAAACGGAAGCGAAACTAAGTCAACACAGCCGTTTGCTCTAACTATCTGAGCCAATGAAGCCCTTTCTTACTTTCCCTTATCAGCCAGTCTCGATAAGAAAAAGTAACACAAAAGGAATGCAGGGAGGCAGAGGGCTAGACATCACAAGAACAAGGTAGAGGGCTAGACATCACAAGATCAGTTGACTCCGGTCTGCCTCTTTAAGTCTACCTATCTCCAGTCTGCCTTTTTCGTTCTGCCTGTCTGATGCCTTTCAGCGCTTCACAATACTGGAATAACAAAAGGAAAGAAAGAAACCAGGCAGCGACTCATTCAGAGAAACTGAGCAAATCGGGCCATGAATGCTTCTTTATCAAAATTCGAAGAAAGGGAAACAGAGCTTTCTGTTTTTGTTTTAGTCAGTCTGCCTGCCTGCTTGACTTCTTCTGTGGATCCTGTATTCTCTTCCTCCCCCCCACACTGATGCAAGAGATGTGCAGACTCAGATGTGAATACATTCCTCTCAGAGAAAGGATTGTACTCATAGACATCGTAGATGCCAGACGGACCATCAGAGTTGGGGAAGACCATATCCACATCACCCCTGCGCATGACTTCATATGTCTCCATGTCACAAGTAGTCGTTGCAAACCTCACTCTCTCCTCCTTCGGTCTCTCACTCGTCTTCTTCTTCTTATCAGAGTCCTGTCTCTCCTGCTGAATCTTCAACATGGTAGTCGCTAATCGCTTCATGTCTGCATCGGTGAGAGACAGCTGCTGGCTGGAGACGGAAGCAGAGGGTACATCCTGAGCTTTATTCTCAGGGCGGACAGGCTAACCTTGCGAGCCACCTTTAAAATTACTCTTCTGTTTCCCCCCTCCAGTTCGTTTGTTGCCATCCCTCTCGTTCTGCTTCGATCTCCATTTGTTGTAGTGGTTCCTGTAGTTCTGGGAGACGTTAGCTAAGTGACGGGCCTGCTTTGGGTCCATTCGGTCAAAGTCTGGCTCCCCATCGGTTCTGGTAGAGTCCAAGAGTGACTCTAGTGACTTGGCAGAGCTAGAAAAAGCTGTGCCACCGGCTGCAGGGGAGAGGAACTGCTTCTGGTGCTTGGAGATTTCGATTACCTTCTTGGTGACCGAAGAGACGATCCGGAGGACGCCGTTCTTCATGGACGCCACCCACTCATTCCGAGTGTGGCGCGCGTCCAGAGTCGGAAGTGCCTCCACAATGATCTCCCTCTGGTACGCCCAAGAGTATTTCGGAGCCACCGGTTCAGTCCTTGCCGCTGTAATCACCTTCTTCTTTTTTGTGCGTGCGAGCGCCTTTGTGTCGTCGGGATGGAGATCCCAGAACTTGAATCCACTCACCCAGTCTGAAGGAGCGATGGATCTGGCCTTCAAGTCCTTCTGAAGCTCAGTGTAGGCCGCCTCGGTCTCTCTTAGAGACAGATCCACAGGAAGCGCCTTCACGAGGACATCAAAGTTCTCAAACGTCTTCCAGGCCATCTCCTTCTGTGCATCCTCCGGGAGAAGTGCCTGCTCTCCTGCCAGTATAGACAAGAACTTGATGGCCCAGTCCTGGAGACGTTTTTTGAACGCTGCGTCTTGCTCTCCACTGGTCCTCTGGGGAACAGCTCCCTCAGTCATCGAAGCAAGCTCTTCAATCCGACCATGGAGAGCATCGTCTCCAGCAGCAAAAGAAGAAATATGCAAGACCTTGTACAGCTTCTCGAGACCAGTCAGGGTCGCATAACCTTCCGCCCACATCTTGGTGAGCTTCAAGTATGCGTAGCCATCGGCGATCTGATGACGCTGTGGAGGGTCATCATCAGTAAATCACAGAGGAGTGACTGAGGAAGAAGATACGTTACTAGACAACATGCTTGAAGAATCAAATCAGCAGATGAAGACGAGTTCAAAAAAAGAGCCTTCCTGTTAACCGCAGTAATGGAGTAGAGTAGTGAGTGTGGCGGCTTTCTTCCTTCAGAGCTCTTTATGGGAAGTCTGTGAATCTGGAGCATACGCAGAGTCCAACAGATGTTGCCTGAAGTAATCAATGAAGTCAAATGATTTCGACGGAGCTGAAATTCGCGTGGCGCGGCACTGAATCGAATGCGCGCGCGGCGGTTAATCGAATTCACCTGCGGCCCAGGGCACGCGCGACAGCTTGCCCCCGGCCCGCCCCGCGGCTTGGCCTTCCTGCGTGTGCACGGACGGAACGACTGACACCCTATGTCTCAACTCTTAACCGTAATATTTACATTTCAGCTTAACCGTAACCAAGTTATATTAGTTACGGCTAACGCCACTATGTCAAGATTTTTTAAAACTAGTATTTAAATTCTAGATTTAAATTATCATCAGCATCCATTATTAAATTCATAATTATTATTATGATATGTCAACGGCCCATCTGCGGCTCATGCTAAGCGTGTATAGCGGTTGGCAGGTGCCGCAGGTCATAACATGTCAGTGCTAGTCCTAGTGCTAGTCACAGTCACTGCGTCACAGTGCAACGCAGATTATTACTGAGATTGTATCAGATTATGAAATATTGGATTCTGAGTTGATAACTATAGCCTAGTAACGTAGTTAGTAACCACTATAGTTGAACATTTCTAAGCTATAAATACCTTAATATTTATTCCTAGATTTATTCACTATTCTTGAAACAGTTTTTTTTGAGTCATACTCATTGATGATTGATAATGCATCTTGCAAGCTGGCTGACAATATAACTTGAAGACATTATGCAAGCAACACTTAGCAACAGAGCTACTAGTATTAGAGTAAGTTCTGTTCCGTCTTCAAAGTTCTAGTCCGACTTTTTTTTATTCATCATATACATAACAATTTACTTGAATTTTAACTTACACAACAAAGTTTTCCATTCAGGAAGCTGTCCAGCTTTTGTTCTTTTTTCTTCGCTTTAAATGATAATCTAGGTCGAATTTGCTGCCTTCTGACTGACGATGTCCCCATTGACCTCTCCTATTCTGTACACCCTCCCCCCTCTCTCTCCCTCTTCCCTCCCACTCAGGCTCATCCTCTTCCCAGGATTCTATCTCTTCAAGGCGACCCCCGCTTTTCCAGTCTGCAGAGGAAGTCTCTCGGAAATCGCTGTTGTACTCTTCGTATTCCGACTCTGCTGGCTCTCCTGCGTCCCCCCAGTCATCCTCGAGGCCTTCGATGCTTCCCCGATGCCTGGCAGATGCTGCCGTTTCTTCATCTCCTTCTTCATCTTCTTCTAGAGAATCTGCAACGGGGGGGGAGGGGGAGAGGCTGAGATCGGACAGCCAGACAGGGGAATGAGAGGGAAGCTGCTCGAGGATCCGCGCAATGAGCACCGTCTGCGGGGGAGTCAGGGTCGACTGGGAAGGCGCCCCTGCGCCGTCTCTGTCTCTGCCTCGTTTGCCCTTTTTCGACTCAGGCTGTTCTTTCTGGTGTTGCGCCCACTCCCACGAGCTCTTTATTCGCAGTAGGGCCTGCACACAGGCAGCAGAACGGAGAGACAGACAGCAGAACAAACAGGTTGCATGGTTGTTCCCTTTTCCTACGGACAAACAGACAGCAGAACAGAAGAGAAAGGCAGACGAGGAAAAGCCTTTGTTCTCTATCTCGATGAGTTCCTGGAAGCATTTAATTGCTTGATTGCTTGATACATCGATCGCTTCGCTGATTGCTTGATTCATTATTCGCTTCGGTGATCAAGCGAAACGCAAAGGAGCCAGACAGAATTAAAAGAGACTACAGACAGGATCAGTCGGATACACACACACACACACACACACACACATACACACACACACACACACACACACAGAGAGAGAGAGAGAGAGACAAAAAGAGAGAGAGAGAGAGAGAGAGAGAGAGAGACAGAGAGAGAGGGGTCGAAGAGAGACAGGAACGAACACACACAGAGAGAGAGAGAGAGAGAGAGAGGGGTCGAAGAGAGACAGGAACGAACACACACACACACACACACACACACACACAGAGAGAGAGAGAGAGAGAGAGAGAGAAAGACAGACACACACACACACACACACACACACACGCACACACACAGAGAGAGAGAGAGAGAGACAGAGAGTCACAGAGAGAGAGAGAGAGAGACAGAGAGAGACGGAGAGAGACGGGGAGAGAGAGAGAAAAAAAAGAAAGAAGAGAGGGAGAGATGCAAACACGGAGAGCGCGAGCGCGAGAGAGAGAGATACACAGAGAGAGAGAGAACAGACGATCACCCGTGCAGCAAAAAAAGAAGAGAAGGGGGAAAAAGAAGAAAAAGGACCGACCGACCGACCGACCAATTCAGCGAAAGGCACTGTGAGTGTGCGTGTAGCCCATCCCCATCGGAGCATTTCGGCCGTCTCTCTCACCGACAGCAGTTGAAGAAATTGGAGAATTCGGGAGGGGTCAAATGCGCAGTTGCCTATGCGGCTCATCACGACATCAGGCACGAATCCTCCATCAGGCTCTATGTCCACCAACCCCGTGTCCCCCCTCTCCATTTCCTCTCCCGTCTCTTCCCCCGAGGCAGCATTTCTGTTCTTTCTTCGCCCTTCATTGTCATCTCCATCATCATCCAACTCTCCGGCAGGAAAGGCAAACAGAGCCCTGCCCCTTTCCTCCCTCTCCTCTTGCGGCACATCCATCAGTTGGTCCCCGAACGCTTCTTCGTCTGGGGTCGCCACACCCCTCTTGGCCAGCTCCGAGGCAAGTCTCTTCCTTTCCCTCTCCCCCACGGCAGCCCAACGGAAACCGAAGGGCCCGTCTGCTGAGCTCCTCACCACGTCTTCCCCCTTCCCCGAGGGCCCTCTTCTGCTTCTGCTGCTATGCAGCCTCGAGTCGATTCGGAAAAAACTGGAGACCCCGAAAGGACCCATTTCCTCTCCAATCAAGTGGGACAACTCGGAGAGAGACATCGAGTAACCGATACCGAAAATTCGATTTTGGACAGACAAACTCAGAAAGCGGCTCTGTTCTAGACACCGAGAGGTTTCCAGACGCACGCCCGTGGCGAGGCCCGATATTCGGAGTGTCCCCCTCTCTACCCCCTGTCCCTCGCCTGTCTCCTGCAGGTTCCCTTGCTGCATCTGCTGCTGCCCTGCTGACGATGACAAGAGCACCCCCTTCGCTTGGGACTCGAGTCTGTCTATTGCAGGGCCGAGACGAGCCAGGCCGGGGAGATAGGACTTTCCCATCGCATGGGAAATGCCAATGAACCTCTTGAGCATCGGACTCGTTTTTTTTGGAATTCGTGCAGGCTCCTCCCACTCATGCTTGAGGAACAGTCGGACTCTAGAGTTGACTGCCTGCACAGCCAGGAGAATTGCCCTGAGGGCCTCTAGAGTCTTCAGAGGCTTGCTCAGAAGAGGGGGTTCGGAGGGGGGACCAGTAAGGGAAGACGATTCAAGAGCGGCATGAAGAAAAGATGAGCCTGACAGGGACCGCATATCAGCGAGACCGCCGGCGGGGGTCGCAGGATGTTTGTTTTCTGCTGCTGCTTTACTCAGGGTGCTTTCCTCTTCCTCTTCCTCGTCCTCCTCTGGATCGGCTGTGAGGAGACTGAGAAGGTACTCTCTGGTATCTTCAGAGACTTTCGTCGTTTTGTCAACCGGAGGAGGAAAGGGACCTGACAGACTCTGCGCGAGGACGGAGGAATCCGACTGCCTCTGTTTTTGTCTCTGCTGTCCCTGGCTGTTTCTTTCTTCTTCTTCTTTCCACTCGACCCCGTCACCTATCGGTCCATTCATGACTGCCTGCACGTATTCTGTGAGCAGCCAAAGAAGGGCTACAAGGATCTGCTTGCAATCCTCGAGGGTGAGGAACTCGCGATACACGACGACCATCTTAGAGAGGCCCTGCCAGATCTCGGGATCGAGAACCTGGGACCTCGCGAGGTCACGACACACACTGGCAACGTAAAAGGCTTTCACCTTCCACATGCCGTCAAATATCATCGGCGGGAGGAATTTTTTGTTTCTGTTGTTGTTCTCAATCTCTTCTTCAGTATATGTGTTCTCTGCAATCTGTTCGGAGAACCGACGGGTCCTCTCTTTCAACGTGGAGAGCACACGAGAGGCAAAGGCAGAGTAAATCTGCCTCCAGGGCAAGCGGAGGGTCGGCCCGTGGGGTCTCGCGGGTGCCTGATTTGAATAAAATGCCCCCCTGTCTCTCCCGAGAAATGCCGAACGAGTCCCCCCTCTGCCTAGCCTGAGTGCCTCTACACCCGGGTTCATTCTGCCGTCTCCCCTGACTGTCTGCGAGAGGAGGTGCTGTGACCAGTCAAACGGCTGTGAGGCTTCTGAGCTGTCCCCTCTCTCACGGAGTCTCTCAACAACAGTCTCCGGAAGGGGGGGCGGTGCGTCTTCTACGCAGATCATCTGTCTGTCAGAAAACACCATCGTGTGTTGTCCTGTGGTGTCGTGCAGAAGGGCGTACAGAGCGCAAATCTCGTCGAGGCTCATCCCGCCCTCACTGGCCGCACGCAGGCCGTAGGACACAAGCGCTCCGAGTGCCTGATCATACAGCGACAGCAGCTCAGCTGTAGAAACCAGAGCTCCCCTCTTCCCCCCTTTCTCCTCTGACCCTCCCCCCCCCTCGTCGTCGAGGAGTTCCTGTTGATGCGACAGGACGGACTCGGAAATCTCACGCCAAATCAAACGAAGGGCTTGGACGGAACTCAGGAAGGCGTATCGTTCGTCCTTTCTCTGACTCGAATCCTGCTGCCTCCGTTGAATCGCCTGGGCCCGCACCGCATCTGCCGACCCCGTTCCTCTCCGTGCTGCCTGTGCCGCTCGTATCTCCTCCAGCCTCTCGACACCCCTCGCTACACTCGCCAAAGGGTTAGAAGACACAAAGTGAGAGGTGAGCCTACGGAGACACGCAAGGATGAACTTATCCCTGATGATTGTGTCGTTCCCCTCAGCAGCCTCGTCGGCAGCAGCCTGCTCTTCTGAGACATTCACGCCAAGAGCGGACGCGAGGCCGGACTTTTTGAGTGTCTCCCCTATCTGCGTGTCTCTCTTCACCTGCTTCAACGTCTCACAACGCCACCGAATCACCCGACCTAGATCCATAACGGAAAGTGCACCCTGAGAGGGTGAGGAGGCACCAATCCGTTTGATGATCTCTGCCTCAAAGTCCTCGGAGGAATAACGGGTCAGAGGGAGGGTCTCAGTGAAAATCAAAAACGAAGGATCGAGCTCGAATTGCTCAGGGGGGGCTTGCGCGGTCGACTCTGAATGCCTGTACCCCTTGTTGGTCTTGCCTGTTTCCCGCTCTGCCTCTACCGCTGCAACCAACTGAGCAGCCTGAGCAGCATGAGCACGAATCTGTGCCCTGATGGCCTCACTTGCGTAGAGGCACTGGATGAGCTCGCTGAGCGGGAGCTCGGAGAGGTTCAGGGGAGGTGACTGGATCTTGCCCGCTTTCAGTGCTTTGTGTAGTGACTCTGCTTCTGCCCTCTCGGCAGCCGTCGGGGGCACTGCAAGGGCCGAAGGGAACACTCGGGCGGCGGTGAAGTAAAGCGCGGCTTGTTCTTGGGGTGTCAGGAACGCGACCATCTGCGCTGCATACCTCCAAGTTGCCTTATGGAAGACGAGGACGTCTTCTGAGAGCACTGCAGAGGAATCGAAGTCCAGGCCGGATCCCTCCGGATGCACACGTCTGTCAATGTCAATGTTCATCACTCGAGAAGAAGAACCAAGTGTCTGCTGCTGCTGTTGGGGGTTCGAGTGATGAAACGCATCGAATGGGTCTGAGGAAGCGGGGGGGGACAGCAGGCCCTCGAATCGTGACAAAACAGGAAAGTTGTTGAAGTTGAAACCCCACGGCTCCTTTCTGGGGCGCGTGTCGAGCGCTGCGGCGACAGTAACGACATCATCCGGAGTCATCACAGGAAGCAGCTGGAGCGCCTGCAGAAAGAAGAAATACAAAGACAATTAAGACAGTGGGCGGAGGAGAGAGGAACGTTCAGACGCTGATTGATGCATCTGGGAGGGGACACTCACAGCAATAAGAAGTGTCTGGGAGGGGACACTCACGGCAAGAAGAAGTGTCTGGGAGGGGACACTCACGGCAAGAATAAGTGTCTGGGAGGGGACACTCACAGCAAGAAGAAGTGTCTGGGAGGGGACACTCACGGCAAGAAGAAGTGTCTGGGAGGGGACACTCACGGCAAGAAGAAGTGTCTGGGAGGGGACACTCACAGCAAGAAGAAGTGTCTGGGAGGGGACTCTCACAGCAAGAA
This sequence comes from Chromera velia, assembly GCA_018398765.1. NCBI lineage: Eukaryota > Chromeraceae > Chromera > Chromera velia. The sequence continues at coordinate 39,696 of JAHBMJ010000355.1, read as the reverse complement.
GAAGTGTCTGGGAGGGGACACTCACAGCAAGAAGAAGTGTCTGGGAGGGGACACTCACAGCAAGAAGAAGTGTCTGGGAGGGGACACTCACAGCAAGAAGAAGTGTCTGGGAGGGGACACTCACGGCAAGAAGAAGTGTCTGGGAGGGGACACTCACGGCAAGAAGAAGTGTCTGGGAGGGGACACTCACGGCAAGAAGAAGTGTCTGGGAGGGGACACTCACCGCAAGAAGAAGTGTCTGGGAGGGGACACTCACGGCAAGAAGAAGTGTCTGGGAGGGGACACTCACAGCAATAAGAAGTGTCTGGGAGGGGACACTCACAGCAAGAAGAAGTGTCTGGGAGGGGACACTCACAGCAAGAAGAAGTGTCTGGGAGGGGACACTCACAGCAAGAAGAAACAAAGAACACGAGCGTAAATGTGCCCGCACATTCTCAAACATCCAGTCATGTCTTTACACGGACCACGGTCTGTATTCCTCTTGAAGGACAAAAGGGCGGAAGGTCGAAGAGAGACAGGAACACACACACACACACACACACACACACACACACAGAGAGAGAGAGAGAGAGAGCTGACTGACTGACTGACTGACTGACTGACTGACTGACCTTCTTTGCCAAAGCAATCCGAATGTTGCGCGCCTGTGCACCCAGGAAGCTGCTTGCGAAAACTCTTTCGAGGGCCAACGCGGCGGTGGAGAGCACGTCTGGGTCGTAAAGGGAGTTGAGGACGTTCGGGATCGGTTTGTAGAAGAAGGGCTTGGCCTTGCTGTGACTGTAAGTGCTGCATGCATGTGCCGACCGGTAGGCGCATGTGAATATATTTTCGTTCAATGCTTCTTGTCCTGCTTGGTATGTCAGATCACCTCAGGTCTTGCAAGGACCGACAGACATGAATGCAGAGGGATAATTCTGCGTGTGCCTTGCAGGAGCATCTCGGGGGGTCACGGGTAGAGCTCTCTCTCTCTCTCTCTCTCGCTCTTTCTCTCTCTCTCTCTCTCTCTCTCTCTCTCTCTGTCTCTCTGTCTCTCTGTCTGTCTTTCTCGCTCTTTCTCTGTCTCTGTTTGTTTGTTTGTCTCTTTTGGTTGCATTGACACCCTAGCGCTATCACTTGTGACACCCATTCTCTTCTCTCTGGAAGGCGTGCACAGAGCTCGTCGGCCACTTCGACGGTCGCACAGACAGAGAAGAACACAGAAACACAGAAAGACGGAGTCCACCCAGCCCTTCAAGATGGATTCCCACCCCCAGTCCACAAGCACTCTTCCCCCCCCCCTGTAAGGCCGTCCGTTCGAACGATCTAGGGACAGACAGACAGACAGATGTCTACCTTCTTTTTCACAACGAACAAGATTCACAAATAGAAGAAGCAAGTACGATGATCGAGGCCCCGCCTGCCCACCCGCTCGCCCCCGACCTGCCTGACTGACTGACTCACATCCGCATCGCCAGGAGGAATCTGATCGTTGCTGCTGGGCTGATCTTGTCCACATTGTGCAGGAGCCATCTGGGTGCCTGTTCCCTGATCCTTCTCAGTCTGTACCAATCCTTCTGGTTGAACTGGTCGAACAGCCCCGTGTTCGAGTCCTGCTCTGCCATGCTCCTGCGTGCACAGGGGGAGGAGAACGATGCAGCTAGGGGGAGACGTCACGAGGAGATTTGAGAAGGGGCATGGACACAGATAGAGAAGAGAATGAGCGGAAATGCTTCCAGAGAAGAGGAGACATTCAGCTCAGAGGGCAGACAGATACACATGCATACACACCTACACACACACACACACACACACACACACACGAACAGAGAGAGAGAGAGAGAGACGCAAGACAGAGACAGACAGACAGACAGAGACAGAGCCAGAGTCGCGTCAAGACAGGAGGGAAGAAAAAGGGGATGATTGGACGTACATGTGCCGTGCTTCCGATTATGCTGCCTGTTTTCTTTCTCCTGCGGCTGACTGCCTGCCTCCCCTCCTGCCTGCCTGACTGACTTGTACTTCCGTTCCTTCACTTTCTCAAGCGTGGGGTGCAGAGAGTCGGCAAGCACGACGAAGGCTTCAGCAATGTCCTCCAGCGCCTCTGCAGGCAATGTGTCTCTGGGTCTACAGCTTCTCTGCACTTCCCTGGAGCCACTCGTCGTGCCTCGAAGGACGTACAAGAGGGGGTCCAGGAGGTTTAGAAGGGGCAGAGCGAACAGAGGCGCCTGCTCTCTGGCCCCCGCCATCGCATTCAGAAGGATCTTCGGCTTTTCCCTGTAGGCACTCCTGAAGTCTCTGCTGGAATTTTCGAGGAGGGAGTACAGATACTGCCCGTGGGGAACCTGTCGGATGTCGGGGCACGCCTGCACAATGAATGTCATGCGCATGCAAGAACGAATATCGGAGAAGAAAAGGAAGGAAAAATATGCAGATGATCACACTGACATCGAGGTACCTACATACATGCGCAAAGAAAGATCAACTGCTGGGAAGGAACACATGTTGTTAGAGACACACGAAAGAAAGGAAAGAAGAGCGGAAGAGGGGAGAGGGGGAACCGTGTGGGCACTTGGGGGGAGATTTTGTTTCATGGTGATTCCAGAACACAGGCAGGGAGGAAGGTAATCCGTCTGCGCACACGTACGTCTTCTTACCTGAATACCACGATGATGCGAAGTGAGGACAGTAGACAGGACGAACACACAAAGCAACGTAGACAGGCACTGTCTGTACACACCTCCGAGGAAAGAGACAGCACACGAATGACCGACCTTACAGAGAGAAAGAAAGATGTCGGAGAAGAAGAGGAGCTTTCCACACATGTACGGCGTCTGTCTCATTTTCAGCCGTCCCGACCCGACCCCCGCCCCCTCCAACCCGGCCAAAAACTGCTTTGCACTTCCGGATCCGATCGCACTCTGAAGGTGCCCAACCGCCTCATTCAAAATTTTGGTCCACAAGGGGTGCACGTACACACCTGCAAACAGGCAGGCAGACAGGCAGGCATCGCATCCATCATCAATCATGCACGGAGTGCATCATTCATCCATTCATGCATTCATTCATTCATCTATTCACTCATTTATTTCTTGACTGACTAATTGATTGATTTGTTGATAATTGCTTTTCTCTTCATCGGTTCATCCGTGAATGCGGCAGTCCATCCCTTCAACTCGTCAGACATTCGAACGAGACAAATGTCTTTCCAAAAGGACATTCTGTCCCCTAAAAGAACGCAAAAAAAAAAAAAGACATGAAAGAATTTCCCCTGATATCGTCTACCCGCCTCGCGAGGAACATCGGGATGGACAGAAGAAATGGGACAAACATATCACAAACAGACAAATACGCAGACGAAGAAGGAAAGCGATCTCAAACATGGGAAAAGGGGCCGGAGGAGAAGAAAATGAGAGAACGAAGCTGAGAGAGAAACTGCGCATAACGGGGGCAGGAAGAGATTCAGCCAAGCTAAAAAGGGAGAATCAAGGAAGAGAGGGAGACAGGCAGGCAAAGAATCCGCCCGGAAGGGAAGAAAAGAAAAAAGGAAAGACTCACGCATCGCGCCAAAAGCCTGTGCCGCACTAACGAGGAACTCGGTCTTTCCCTTGATTCTCGTCGCAGTCGTCCCTTCCATCTCCAAAAGCACATTCAGTCGGCTGATCATTTCACGAAGTCCTGGAGTTGCGGTATCGAAAATTCCTGCGCACGCTTTGATGAAGCAGCACAGAGCGATCGGACTGAAGGCCTCCTGTCCATCCGTGAATTTGGCCGGCAGCCTTGATCGGCCTCCTGGTTGATTCACAGACGCAGGAAGGGGGGGTTTCCACTCGTTGCCCTTCAGTAAGGGAGGATTCCGAAAGGCTTTGAGAACTTCCGCCAACAGGTCGACGTTCACACAATTCGCCTTGTCGGCTGCCCGGATCAGCTGAGCAACTGCCTGCACACACAGAACAGAAACACAAGAGGGGGGGAGGGACAGAAGGGCAAGCAAGCATGCTCTTCCAAGGGGAAGAACGAAGAGAACGAATCAATTGAGTGAACGGAAGAAAAGACTGACAGAAGTGACTTAGCTTCCAGCTTTGGTTGACAACGAACCAAGCAAGAGGAAGCATACCGACTGCTCAGGATGGACTTAGGGGGAGAACGAGAATGCACGGAGAGGAGAGGCGACTCTCCCTGCCCTGCTCCATGCCTCTAAAGAACGAACGAAGATCCAAGCAAAGCACACAGAGTGAATGTCTATGCACGTAAAGAAGAAGAAGACTTCCCGCTTCAATGAGCGGCCTTCCTTGACTCACCGTTATCGACACAGAAGGCATTTCGTTATGCAACAAGTATCGCTGCGCAGCCTCTAAAAACGTGGTGACTTCAGAGGCGGGCATGATCAACTGCCGCCCTTTGTAAGCAGCCTCCGAGAGGGACACCAGGAGCCCCATCTCGATTGCGTTCCTCTGCTGAGGTTCGTTTTCTTTTCCCCCCGCTTCAGACGCCGAAGCAGGAGAGGAGACGGGAACGGTTTCTGTAAATCCGGTGCAAGCCCCTTTGCGGTCATTTCTGAAGAAGGTCAGCAGGTCAAAATCGTGAGTGTGCGTATCTGCAGGAACGGTGGAAGAATGGTGAGCCACCCGCTCACTCTCTCTTTCTGGGTTGCCCCCCTCTTCTGCAATCTCTTCAACGGTCTCCATACCATCCGTCTCCTTTTTCGATTCGGATGCTCTCAGGGAAGCTATCGATGGCCAACCATTCCCCTCTTCTCTTTCTCCTCCTACCGAGGAGATTCCCCCCTGCCCCCGTTCACCTTGTGACAACGAATCCTCTTCCTCTTCCTCTTCATCTTCGTCTTCCTCATCCTCTTCTTCTACAGAAGCCACTCGCGTACCCACACCCTGAATCTGTCTCATACTAAAATTCGACGCAACCAAACCGCCTGCATCTCTCCCGTCTTTTCCTGTTTCTTCGTCCTGATGCTTTCCCTTTCCTGACAATTCGACAACCATCTGCTGACTGTCTCCCTCCGTCTCCGTTCCATCAACACCAGAAACAGAATTTACAGTCTCTGTAGTTTCCTCCCCCTTTTTCTTCTCTTCTCCCTGACGACGCACCAGCCCCTCCTCCCTCGTCGCATCATCACTCAGAGTCTTCTCACACTCGCCCACCGTTGCCCCCGCCTCCTCGTCCCCCCCGACAGTCACGCCCCTCCCTTCGTGGGGGTATTTCTCCTCCCCTCTCTGATACCCCCCAACTTGAGAAGAGGACTCTTGTTGCTCGGGGGCCTGTTCTTTCTTCCCTTCATCCTCCTTCTGCGACGAGGAGGCGGTGTCGGTCCAGTAGTCCAACCAGGCAGCCAGGCCGGCAAGCAGAGGGGCTACAGAGGGGGGAAGGCCGGTGGGAGAGAGAAATAGCGTGGCAACAATGCGACGCCTCTCCCTGAGGATTGCCTTCGGATCCTGCGCACTCACACACACACACACACACACACACACACGTATATACATATATATAGGGAGAGAGAGAAGTGCATTCCGCGTACATGTATATACATATGTGTACAGGTAAACAAACGGGTGTAAATGCGCACATGTGTTCGTACCTACGGCGGGCATGAATGAACGAAGGAAAAAAAAAGACAAGGAAACAAAAAGACAAAAAATCATGTGCGCCTCTTTCTTTCTTCGATCGCCCCTTTCTTTTCTTTGTCCTGCCCGTCCATCCAGCCTCCGCATCATTCCCTCAATTAATTTTCTCCCTCCCTCTCTCGATTAAAAACCGTCCAGCCCAGGTCTCTGCCTCCCTTCATCCATGCACGCATTTTTCCTTTTCTTCCGCCGAGCCTGCCTATTCACTCCTGTTTCTTCTATGCGGGGGGGGGGAATCTCTGCTGTCCCCGATCTCTGCACGCGTGAAAAGAGATCACAGAGATGCTTTCTTTCTTTCTTTCTTTCTTTCTTTCTTTCTTTCTTTCTTTTCTTTCTCCCTTCCTTCCTTCGTCCCTTCCTTCTGTTGCTCTCTCCTTCAATAATTCAATCTTTCAACCTTTCTTCCTTTCTTTCTCTTTCCCTCTTTCTTTCCTTTGCCTCAGACTGTGCACACCCCAACAGAGAGAGAAATGCGGATGCATGCCGACCTAAATAAATTCGCACAAACGTACAAACTTTCTTTCGACACGGCAGGAAGGCACAAGCACGAACAAACAAAGAGCGGAGCAACTCAAGAAGGGCCGCGCAAAAAAAAAAACAAAAATATCCGGACGAAATCCGCCCGACTTCAGCCACCCACCAGGCAGGAGAAGCACAAAACCCCGCACGCATGCGGCAATTCACAGAAACAATTTAGCAGCTTATAAAAGGAAAGAAAGAAAAAAACTCACCAGAAAGACACAACTTGCCAGACCGCCCCAACCTTCGAGCAATTTCTCGAAGACCAAACTCTTCATATGCGAGTTGCTGTTGCTGGATGTCGACCCAAACCTTCTCGCTTGCCACTTTGTCACTCTTTCCCCTTCTTCCCCCCTTCTTTCTCTTTCACGTCGAGAAACGCTCCCCCCTCTCAAGTCCCTCATGAACCACTCGACCTCAAACTCCGCCAACGGAGAGGGGACGAAGAATCTGTCTATCTCTGCCTGAAGTCCTGAAGTCTCACTTACTCCCCCCGATCGAAGTTGCCACCTCACTGTCTCCTGCTGCAACTGGACCCTTGAGCGAGAAGGACCGTTGTGCATCAGACTCAAATAGCGGAGGAACCAAACGAGGTGTGCGACAGTCTTGACTGCACTGTCGAGAGACGGGAGGAAGAAGCGGGATCCCGGAATCCCGGGAGGAGACGCCGCGGGCCAGCTTGGTCGGTCCCCGTTGGTGGCCAGAGCGGAGAGGTAAGTGCGAACGAAGTGCTGCAAATCGCCCCTCCACTGTGCGAGGATCTCTGCGATGAGAGACACCATGTCATACGCAATCTCCACCAGCACCCCCGCGGCCCTGATGCCAATTGCCTCGACTGCTGTAATTTTGTCAATCTGCCTGAAGGGCACATTGACTGTCTGGCCCAGAAAGCCAAAGCGTGACGGACAGGAAATTTCAATCTGCTCTGATGGAGAGGATCGAGGAAAAGTCCGCAACGTGCCCTTTTTCAGGTCCAGCGTAACAATCGGAGCCTCGGCACTTGAACTCCGTGCATCGGCCCGTTCCCTCTTTCTGCTTCTCCGTTCTCCCCCCTTCCCTCCTCTGCCATCAGAGCTGAGAAATGTCCCCGACCCGTACCCGCTCGCTTCGACCAAAGCCCTCACGACGATTTGGTCTGTGTGAGACGGCAAAGCCCTCCAGAGAAGTTTCTCCTCGGCAGTCCCACTCAAAAGACGCACCATCGCCGTGGACGTCTCGAGAAATCTGAAGGCAGGAAGGCAGGCAGCGCGTCGCGACGTTGCGTTCATAAAAATACAGAAGAAAATGGATAACATCACACTAGAAGAACAGACCATTCTGGAATTAACAGACCGACCAAACCTGCAGGAAGGGAGCTGTCTGAGTAACGGTGAAGGCATCGTACATGCGTTCCCTCCCACGCAGTCTTGCAGGAAGACGAGAAGAGAACATCCAAACAGAAAAGGCAGCGAGAAGCAACGAAACAGAGACGGAGACAAACAACAAGTGGGCTGGCAGAAGACGCAGAGACAAGCAAGAAGAGAGGATGAATGAAGAAGGGCAGAAAGAAAACCTCCCAATGAATCAAAAAAGAAAAAAGAGAACAGAGAACAAGAGGAGGAGAAAAAGCCAACGAGGCCGGATACGCAATGACCGGCCGGACAGAGACAGAGAGAGAGTCACTGCATGAATATATCTCACATGTATCTGGGATGCTCACAAAGAACCTTCCTTCTTCACACGCACCCACAGCCTTTTTTTGAGACTTTCTACTCTGCGGATCCCTTCCGACTGACTGACTGACTGACTGACGTTGGCATCTCTCTCACGAAGCACACCTCCTCCTCAGACGGCTTTCCTTGTGAGGTGGGGCCTGCCTGCGTCCCCCTGCCCCCCGTCTGTCCACCCCTTTCCCTTCCCCTTCCTGTACCGCTGCTGCTGCTGTTGGGGGGGAAAGGGGGAGGGTGGACTGAAAGCCAAGAGCTCCGGATCGCTGCGTACCTGCACAGACAGACAGAGGGAGGGAGGATTGCAAGATTTGAACGAGGACATGTCCCCAACAAACAGAATGACGAACCCAAACTTTCTCTCTCTCGCTCTCTCATCGTCCGCCCAGCTCGAGAGACAAAAAGAAAAAGGAAAACAACAAAAAAACCAAGCCTGTATTGTCTGTCCCCCTCCTCTGGTTTGTATCGTCTACCTGTCTGTCTGACAATGGGAGAAGGAAGGAAGGAAGGAACTGGGACAGGAACAGAATCAATCTTCCTGACTAATCCTCGCATACCCTTGCCCGACCAAATAAGTGCACAGCGGAGCCAAAACTCGGTGTGTGTGCAACCGTTCGCTTCTACACACACCACTTCCCACACAGGGACAGGGACAGGGACAAGGTCTGTCTGTCCGTCTGTCCGTCTGTCTACCGACACCCAGATAGATATATGCGCAGAAAGAAACGAACGCACCTACCTACCTACCTCTCCTGTGCCATTCGAATGGCGACCATCTGGAGTCGAAGCAATCCGATCATCAGCCGCACCGTCGAGGCCACCAGTAGTGTTCTCTTCGGCGTCTTGGGCCCATTCATGATAGTCGTATAGTTCCCCTGGAGGTGCGACTGGAGGAGGAGGCCGAGCGTGGAGGGCAGCGCGGAGATGAACGAAAGGGGCGCGTCCTCAAGCCCGACTGCTGCCAGCGTGTTCACCACACGCATGCGAGGAATCTGCAAACGTTTACTTTCATACATATATTAATAATAATAATAAAAAAACTGCTGCCAGCGTGTTCACCACACGCATGCGAGGAATCTGCAAACGTTTACTTTCATACATATATATATAGTATATGTATATATATATATATATATATATACACATATATATAACTGCTGCCAGCGTGTTCACCACACGCATGCGAGGGATCTGCAAAGGAAAGAGAAAAGAAAAAAAGAGAAGAAAGGAGGCAGAGGAGTGGAAGGTGTGAAGGAGGAAAAGAACGTGGACAGAAAAGAGGATCAGACAAGAAAAGAAAAAATCAGGCGTGAAGGAGGGACAAAAACGATACTTGCACGAAGACGCGGCAGGAGGAATGACAGAATGAAAAAGAGCCAGCCAACAAACCAGCTTCAACGCCAAGAGAGAAATGAACAGAACAGAACAGAACGTTCTGATGACTGACCAAAGCAGGTACAGGTACGACTGTCAGAATTTCGACAGCAAGGCGGAGTTGCCCCTGAATCGTTTTCTTTTTGTTTTTCTTCCTCCCCTCCTTCTCCCCCTCACCTTCACTACCCACCAATGTGACCCTCCCTTTCCCTTCCCTTTCCCGCCAAATTTCTTTGCTTTCACTTCCCTTTCTCCCCCCTCCACTTTTTTCTTCGCTTTCCGGGACCAACACCGGCGGGGCCACTCTGTCAAGCCACCGCCGGAGGAGACGCGAGAACGTCAACCCCCAGACGAACTTCGAGTCGTATAGGGGGGCCTCCAGCTGCTCTTGCTGCCGATTCGGGTGAGGGGAGGAGGAAGAGTTAGAGCTTAAATCGGAGAAAGAGGAAGAGGAAGAGGCAGGAGGAAGGCCAGTCCAGAGGATGCTTGCGAGTGTTTCCTCTTCCCCCGTCTCTGTGGCAGGAAGGCGGGAGAGAGGGAGCCTCCACCAGGGGCCCCGCTCCTGTCCCCCGTTCCTCTTGAAAGAAGGATGTGAATCGGTAGAGCGAGGCTCCAACCTTCAAATCAACAAACAGACAAGAAATAAGAATGTGAATCGGTAGAGCGAGGCTCCAACCTTCAAATGAACAAACAGACAAGAAAGAAGAATGTGAATCCGTAGAGCGAGGCTCCAACCTTCAAATGAACAAACAGACAAGAAAGAAGAATGTGAATCGGTAGAGCGAGGCTCCAACCTTCAAATGAACAAACAGACAAGCACACATGCAGTCAGCGTGGAGAAAAGAAAAAGAAGGATAAGAACAGAGAGCGGTCTGCAAGTTGTGTGTTGGTCGATTCTTTCAATCGAGTTCTCTCGAAAGAAGCAAGGAAGAAGAAAGAAGGAAAAAAGGAGAGAGAGTGACTGGGTTGATAAACTGACTCATTGGCACGTTTGCTTTCCAACTGACTGATCGACTGATCGAATAAGTCATCAATCGTTTGGCCCCCTTGACATGCTGACGGACTGACTTACTCACTGACTGACTTCAGGTCTGCAGGCATCATTGCTTGACCAGCCGCAGAGAGGAGCACAAGATTCCAGAGTTCATCCTCTGTGCACGCCTCCGAATGCGAAACCACGAGCCCAGAGAGCATCACGGACAGTCTGAGGATCTGATTTCCCCCTGAGAGAAGCTTTCGACTCCGGTCGACACCAACGCCCAGACGAGTCCACACGGAGTGCTGGAAGAAGACGGGAAGGGGGTCTGAGTGAGGGGTGGCACCTAGGAGTCGTACACGCGCTATCAGAATGGAAAGAACCGCCTCAAACTCCTCTTGCCGTCTCTGCCCGTCCGCTGGGTCCTCTGCTGTCCCCCCAGAGGCAGAGACAGGGGATCCCGGCAGTGAGGGGGAGGGGGGGATGGAACGCACGTTCCCTCTGCCGTGGAGGCGCAGGTGGGGGAGGAGCAAGGGAAGGTGCCGAAACAATTCAACTACCTCGGGGGGTGGGGGAGAGAAAGAAGAGGCCCCTTCTGCCCCTTCTTCTTCTTCTTCTTCGCCGTCTCCTTCATTCCCCAAACTTCCGAACAAAGACGGAGAGGACGTTTCTGTTGAAAAGGAAGGAGAAGGAGCGAGTCTGCAGCGTCCCGCGAGGAAACGAAAGAAGGCACTCACCTCTTGAGGAGAGACATCGATCGACGTGGTGGACTGGAGATAAGATGGGAGGTATTCATTCTCGTCTTCGCCTTCCAAACCAATACGCTCATCTCTCTCTCTGCCTTTATGTCTTTCAACAAGGCGCCTGTTTGCAGTCCCAGCCAAACAAAACACCAACCCCCTCACGAACCCCTCTGCCCCCCCCTTGTGTTCCTCTTCTTGTCCCTCTCCCCCCTTCAGACTCCCCTCCTCCTCCAAAAGCAAAAACGTCAGCCGAAGCACGGACAGATAAGCAGACCCATCAAGACCCCCCCCTGCTGTATGTACCCGTGCGTTGAAGCTGGACGGAACTCCGCTCCAGGCCCCCTCCCGCCGGACCAGTCGAGAGAGGCGCGCAGAAATGCCTGCACTACACATTTGAGTCCAGAGAAACCGGGAGGCCACGGACGCCTCCTCCCGCAACTCGTCTCCGGGTGCCCACAACCAGGTCGCACAGGTATGGAAGAGACGGACAACGGCATCGAAGAAGTCACACGGGTCTCCCCCGTTTTCATGCGACTCCTCGAGCTGTCTCAACGACTCAGAGATGGCCAACAATCCATCGTTCTCAAGAACTGTGTCGCCATTGGCGGTGTCCTGCCGCTGCAGCGCACTGCTCGTGCTGGCACCGTGCCCGGGTGTTTCAGAGTCCCAAACCAAAAAGGAAGGGACAGGTGCTGCTGTTGATCTGGACTGAGGCTTTCTCATGGGGAGGGACGAGAGTGGCAAGAATGCCGCAACAAGGGCTGCTTGGATGGAGAGGCAAAGGAATGACAGGCTCATGGTGGGTGCCAGGGACAGACAGACACAAAACGGAGAAAGGCAAAAAAAAAAAAAAAGGCCGTCTCCTCTCCCACAAACCCGCTACAGAGCGAGATTCCAAAAGACGTGAGTCTGGCAGTACATCCTTCTCAGTACCATTCGGTTCTGTATATACAGAGATGGTTAGATAGCTTATCTGTAGCACGTCATTTGTCCCATCTCATGCATTCGAAGGCTTTGGGGGCGAACTTGCCGATTAAATCCGATTAACGTGCGGTTGCGATCAACTGCATCGTTGCAATTCATTGACGCACGCCGGTCTATATATGGCAAGTAACATCATTGCATGACGCTGCAATATGATCATTGACGCACGCCGGTCTATATGCTGTGATTCGAAGTTGTGAACTCAGCTGCAATTTCATCGACCAAAATTTGCCTCCCATTTCGACACCAAGAACAGCGAGTCAAGCTTCAATCAGTTGAGGTTGCCGTGAAGTATCCTTTTGAAGTCCAGCAAACCGTTGGCAACGCTGATCGAAGGACGTCATCTCCCGGAGACGCCAAAAAATCTGTGTACAATTAGTATCCTGAACGTTGGTGGGCAGGGGTCCATTTCTTTGTGTAGGCACTTGGGTGCATCCATCATTTTGTCACGATTCTTTCTGGAGCCTCTGCCTAGATGTCGGGCTACGGACGATCCTCTTCCAGCAGCCCCTTCACGGCTGACGATATTCTTGTTTGTTCGACCCTCGAGTTTCTCTTGCGCAAAGCGAGAGTCTCTCTCAAAGACCCAAACGACGACGTAGAAAGCGAATCTCTCGCAACCCGATTGCACAAACTCAGAGACGGGGCCTCAGAGAAGGGACAGGTGGGGCAGTACAGAGAGAGTGGGAGCTAGAGGCAAGGAAGGCAGGAGGAAAAGAGAGACGCCGCTGCAACTTTTCCATCAGAATACGAAGGGAAGGCCGAGCATCAATTGTCAGGCAGGCAGGTTCCGTGCACACTCCTGGAGTGGATACTTTTATATCATTACCTCATGTCCTTGCGTTCTTGCGTTTCTCTTGCAGATCTCGTCGACCATCTGTGCGCTGACTTCCTTCGTGGAGGGTCAGTTTGTTTTTTTTTCTTTCTTTGCCGTAACCAGGGCGGCAGGAGCTATTCCGTGGCCCTTGGCAGAAGGTGTCTATTTTTGCCCTGCCCCCATGCCCCTTCTCCATTCGTCCATTGGCAGAACGTGTCTATTTTTGCCCTGCCCCCATGCCCCTTCTCCATTCTTCCATTGGCAGAATGTGTCTATTTTTGCCCTGCCCCCATGCCCCTTCTCCATTCTTCCATTGGCAGAAGGTGTCTATTTTTGCCCTGCCCCCATGCCCCTTCTCCATTCTTCCATTGGCAGAATGTGTCTATTTTTGCCCTGCCCCCATGCCCCTTCTCCATTCTTCCATTGGCAGAACGTGTCTATTTTTGCCCTGCCTCCATGCCCCTTCTCCATTCTTCCATTGGCAGAACGTGTCTATTTTTGCCCTGCCCCCATGCCCCTTCTCCATTCTTCCATCCACCCGTCCATCTGTCCATCCACCCAGCCTCTCTTCCCCCCGTCATCACCCCTACACGAACGTTTACTCTTCTGCAGGCCTGGAGGATCGGTGTGTGCATTCATTTTCATGCAGAAAAAAAGAAAAAAGAAGAATCCTGTATGAGAATGAATGAATGCAT
>JAHBMJ010000355.1:0-23555 GCA_018398765.1 Chromera velia | reverse complement strand
TCCCTCCCTCCCTCCCTCCCTCCATTCTACGTTTCTTTCTGGGCCTTGTCTGCTGTGTAAAGCTTTCAACAGCCCCACACCATGCAGTATTTGTGTTGACTGACTCCACGCAGCCATCCTTTTTTCGTCTCCGTTCTTTCTGCCGCTCTCTTCCCTCCCTCCCGCCCTCAAACAAACAAGACGTCTTTTCTTTCTTTCTTTCTTTCGAAAAGTCGTCCATTCTTCGGCATTCATTCCCGACTGGTAGACTTTGGCAAATTGGGGGGGGCAACAGATTCTTCCACGCATGCGTTCACTGAACGGCGCCGCAACCAACGCACTGAACTAACTCCACTGCAGCTCGACGGCCTCAGAGGCGCCTCTCTGCAAGCCGAGATTGCAACCCGATGGCTTGAAGAGACGGAGAGGGAGAAGGGGAGAATCGCAGAAGAATCGGATGACGATGTGGCAAGAGTGAAGGAGCAGGCGAGGAGTCGGAGGGTGGCCATGGCTGAGCGAATGCTCTATGCGGCAGAAAACGGTGGGTGCGTCTGTCTGGGCTTCAATTTGCTGCATGGCAATGAAGCGTTCTTCCTTCTCTGTCTGTTGACCTTTCGTTGCATGGTGTGTTCTTTTCTTTTTCGGTGTGCGAGAGAGAGAGAGAGAGAGAGAGAGAGAGAGAAGTGGGCCTATCTTTCTTTCTTCTGCCTGTGTTGGGGAGGAGGGAAAGTCAAAAAGAAGGGAAGCCACATCGTCGAATTTCTTTGGTAAAAAAAAATGAAAAAGAAAGCGAAAGAAATGGAATGGTGTTTTGTTTTGAAAAAAAAAGGCTCAACGCAGCTTGTTGAACGTGACCCATGCGTCTTGGCATGATGTGCGGGCGTCCTGCTTCTCTTTGACAAATTGTTTGTTGTGTGTTGTTCTTTTTATCCCCTTCACTCACTCACTCTGGTCGTTCGTGTGCACTCGATCAGGATGGCGATGTCTGCCTACCCCTGAGACCCTCATTCGTCTGGCTGCCGTAGCCGCTCGTGACAGCTCTGAGCGGATGGTGCTGACCGGGGGCGGAAGGTCAGAACGGGTGCTCCGATGGATTCGGTCGGCGTCTGAGAGCGCGCAGGTGAGTGACTGAGTGAGTCAGGGAGTTAGTTGGGATGGATGGCTGTCAATGAATGAGTCTTTTGGAGGGGGGGGTTGAGGCTTCCTTCTTCCTTTTGGTTGTTCCTTCCAGGTTTTCTCCTTTTCTTGTTTCTTTCTTTCTTTCTTTTCTTTCTTTGCCGCCCTTCCCCCCCGTCTTGGTGTGGCTGCTCTTGCTTCTATGGTGGAAGGGGAAGGAGCATTCCGCAGATCGATGCCCTCATGTACTCCCACTCCGCTGGTGAAATGATGAAGGCGATACCTGAGAGATCCTTCCCCAGAAATTGAAAGTGAAAAAAGAAAGCTAAAGGCATGGCCGAGGATCTCCCTGAAAGGTTTCTTCTATGCCTTTCGCTTTTTTCTTCCAGTTTCCATGCACCTTGTATGTGTTTAGAGAAGCTGACTGAACGGCTGACCATCTGTCTGCCTCTCTGTGTGCATGCAGGAGTCCGCCTGCGCCTCTTTGAAAATTCTCTGCGCGGTTGCATCATCCCTGGCAGCCCTTCCCCCCACAGTCCTCTCCGGTTCTCTTTCGGGGCCTCTTTTGCGTGAAGGAGACGGCGGGGAAGGAAACGTCTGTCAGCTGGTTGTTTGACGGTCTCCCCTTCTTCCTCTCTGCACAAACCGTTTTCTGTATGTCCTTTGAATCTTGACGCGTCGTTTGATAAACTCTATGTCTTTTTTTTCAAGAAGAGAGAAAGACGGGGTAGGGACGTCAAGCATCTCTCAATTAAATGGAGTCTACAGAGGAATGAATGCAAAGGTGCAGCAGGTGAAAAGGCCGGCACGTCTCTTTGAAGCGCTCGACTCACTAAGCCAGCCCTGCATATGCTGGAATCGTCAGTTTGTTCTGAAGATGCTGGGAAGGGAAACGCATGCTCTGATGCTCTGAAGATGCTGGGAAGGGAACACATGCAGACACGCAGTTTGTTCTGAAGATGCTGGGAAGGGAAACACATGCTCTGAAGATGCTGGGAAGGGAACACATGCAGACACGCAGTTTGTTCTGAAGATGCTGGGAAGGGAAACACCTGCAGACACGAAGACACTCAAGGAAGGGAAACACCTGCAGACACGAAGACACTCAAGGAAGGGAAACACATGCAGACACGGAGACACTCAAGGAAGGGAAACACATGCAGACACGGAGACACTCAAAGATGGAAGGGGGATAAAAGAGCGATTTTCTTTCTTGCCTCGTTGCTCACTTCCTTCTCATCTTCTGTGTGCAGATTGACACGATGGCCAGCTGGGAGTCGGACGTCCCCCGTGGCCTCAGAGCACTGGGGACGTGTCTGAAATCTGCGGTGGCCTTCAGCATGCTGAGGGTGGCTGCTCTGTGCTGCAGCTCTCTGGTCCTCTGTCTGAGTGCAATCGCGGGAGCCACTGTCCGGTCTCGACTTCAAGGGTCGGTCGGTCGGTCTGCTATAGAAGGAAGAGACGCCTCTCTCTTCTTTCTCGTCTTTCCCGTCTTTGTCCTTGATGGATGTGGGTGGGTGGGTGGGCGGGCTTCCTTCCGTTTGCTGCTGAATTCTCTCCTCTCGCGGCGGCCATCTCTCGCTCGTTTGTTCTGTTACCACTTCGTTCCTTTTTGGCTGCTGCGTGTCTTTCTTTCATGTTCTTCCTTCATTTCACTTACCTTTATGTTGTTTGTGTGTTTGTGTTGCAGAAGCGTGTTGCACAGCCTTCTGCTTTGTGTGAGCGAACTCGAGGGGACCCTGTGCAGCACTGGGGAGGGGGGGGAGGGGGGCGCCTCCTGTCTTTCCTGGGTGGGCAGTGCAGATCGAGGTCGGTCGGTCGGGGTGAACGCTAGGTCACCGTAATCGCAAAGGTTCCCTCCCCCGACTGACTGACTGCATGTCTTCTTGACTTCTCGAGGAGCGGATCGTTTGCCGCGTTCGCGCTGCCTCTGTCTTCTCTCCAAAAGTGTTTCTTTTGTTTGTGTTGAAAGAAAATATGGATAGCCAGTTGATGGAATCGGTCGTGTTTTTGAACGTCTGACAGAATTTGACAGTCAAAGCGTGACACCAGCCTAGACCCTCTGTGTGTGTCTCGGGGTCTGGCCCTGTTGCTTGCCTTGTGTGCTTGTTGTCAGTCGATCAATGCATCAAGCGAGGGAGTCTCCTTGCTTGCCTTGTGTGTTTGTTGTCAGTCGATCAATACCTCAATACATCAAGCGGGGGAGTCAGGTGGCTTGTTGCCAGTGTCTGCTTCACAGACTGCTTCTGTCTCTTCCTCAGCAAGATTTTGAAGAGAGACGGGTTCGGATACGGACTGTCCTTTTTTGTGTCTCTGGCACAGAGAGAGCAGAGAAGGGGACTGTTTGCTTGTCTCAGAGAGAGAGAGAGAGAGCAGGCGACGCTTCCTTCCTACACACAAACGAACGAACATGGTCACAAGGGTGGAAGGGAAACAAACGTCTGTGTGAAGCTTCACTTCTTCTACGCGTCTTTACTTCTTCCTTCTGCATGCAGACACTTTCTCTCTCGGCAGAAATGTCGGGGGTGCAAGCGGCATCCTCCCTTGCCCAGGCTTCCCGGCTTCCCTCAACCCTCAGGCGGAGGGAGGAGAAAGGAGACCTCAACAGCAACAACCACAACCGACGGGGGCATCAACGGGAGGGGACGGAGGGGGGCCCTCAGGGTTGTCGTTTGGTGCAGGTAGCGCGAGTGAGCTTGCTCTGCTGTCCCTTCCACTTCCGCTGCCTTTCCCTTTCGCTGTGAGGGGGCGAGTGGCAGAGACGGCAGGGGGGGTTCTGCTTGCACCTCCGGTTGACTCGGGGGGGCGTCCTCCTAGTGCGTCTGCTGTCGGAATGCCGAGTACTGGGTTTGCAGGGGGGCAGGGGCAGGGTGGGGGGATGGGGCCTCCGACAG
This sequence comes from Chromera velia, assembly GCA_018398765.1. Taxonomy (NCBI): domain Eukaryota; family Chromeraceae; genus Chromera; species Chromera velia. The sequence goes on along the minus strand of JAHBMJ010000355.1, from coordinate 19,566 downwards.
TGAGGGCACGCCCTTCTTCTGCATTGGACGTGGAGGAGGGGGAGGAGGAGAGTGATTGGAGTGGAGAGGACGGGAGCGAGAGCGGGGACCCGCCTTCTGGGATTGCCCCCTCGCTGTCTAGATTGGGGCTTTCTGATCTTGTGCACGGGGGGGTGTTGAGAGAGAGAAAGGAGGGGCCTGGCGGAATTAAGAGACAGGAGTCTCGGCTGATGTCTCAACGAAGATGGGCGGGAGGGAGGGATGGTCAGCAGAAGTGGAAGGAGTTGAGAGATTCTGCTTGCCGTTTGTCTCTTTGTCTTTTGGCGAATGCGCGCACGTTCTCGAGTCTTGCACAAGCAAGGAGAGAAGAAGAGGGCGGTGGGGGGAACGGTCTGCTGAGTGGACAGCGCAGCGCCGCCTCTCATGTGGCTGCAGTAGGGCGTGCTCTCTCTGCGCCGTCTTCCTCTCCCGCGCTTTTCGGGATATCTGGAGGGAGAGACAAGCAGCAGCAGGGGAAGTCGGATGACCCGCCGAGTGCCGATGAGAGCCGGCTGAGGGAAATTTTGTGTTTCGCCGAAGAAGCAGTCAGTCGGGCGTGGCGGTGCAAGAAGAATGAACAATGCAGAGAAGAAGGGAGCAGAAGGAAAGACATAGATTGAGGTCGAGGTTGGCCGCTTCTTTCCGCATGCATGTCTTCTTTCTTTCTTTCTTTCTTTCTTTCTTTCTTCCTTTTCTTTCTTTCTTTCTTTCTCGGCACGTACTTTCTTTCTTTCTCGGCATGTACCGGGTCGAAAGAAAGATCGGAATGTGCCCGGGCATGCAGACTGTCTGTCTGTTGCGATAATTTGATCTTCTATCACCTGTTCGTTCAATTCATTTTGCAATGATAAAGTATCGCTCTATAGCTTTTGTCTCTCAAGCATTCCTGTCTTCCTTCCCTTGCTTTGCCTTTTCCCCTTAGGTCGAAAGGACGTTTGGAGTAAGCAGCGCCGTCCGGACAAGAAGCAGTGGGGATGCAGCAAAGGTCGGGCAGCAGCAGCAACAGCAGCTATCTCCTCTCTGACAGCAAATAGGAAAGTCATTCCTTCTCTTTGATGAATATCGACACAATGTATGTATGTATGTATATATATATATGTATATATATATATATATATATATGTATGTATATTATACATATGTTTGCGTTGATGTGGCCTTTCTATTTTGGTTGACTTTTGCAGTGCGTGTCTATGTGTTGAAAGATTGAGGACATCCGCTCGCTTGTGCGTGCATGCGTGGGCCTCACTGCACCGACAGTATGTCACTTTGTTGATGCTGCAATGGCTCTTTGTAGACTTCGAGCCCGCTCAATTTCGGAACTGGTTTATTTTTCTGCCTCCTGATCTTGCTGTTCTTTCTTAGATGGGATGGGCTTTGGAATGGCACAATGGAATGGCTTTTTCTGCCCGCCTGCTCTCATGCATTTGTGTTTGCTCTTTTGGAATACCTCTCTGCAGGAGAGAGCGAGATCTGGCAGCAATCAAGGAAGCTCCGACTACCCCCCCACCGCTTTTTGCGCTCTTTGTGATTTGTGCGTTCTCCGATGCCTGCCCCCACGCTCTCTGACGCGGAGACGGCACGCACGGAAGTGCAGGTCTCTCTCCGAGGCAGATCGGAAGGACCACTTTGGGGGGAACGAAAAAAGAGGAGGGGATGGGGAGATGAGGTCAGAGGGCTCAGAGAAGCCCCCCCCTCCCCTTCCGTTCTCGCGGCAGCTCTTCCGTTTCGCCGCGTCGCTCCAGAGGGAACGGGGGGGGGTATGCGGGCCTCCTGGGCAGACACTGGAGTGGTCGCGGCGGTATGGAGGAGGGGGGAAGGAAGCGAGAGGGGTGACAGGATCGGGCAGTGGGTCTCCAGGTGCAGAGAAAGAAAGGGCGGGTATTGGGGTGTTGGAAGGGAACAGGAGAGGGAGAGCTGGTGAGGGTGACTCTCTGTCTCTCCCCCTTTCCTCTGCAGACGCCCGGGTGCTGCTTCCCCTTGCTGCAGGCTGTGCGCAGGCAGAGGCAGAAGGGGACGGGGAGGCCCGGGCCGTTGCGGCACTCTGCCGTGCAGAGGTTCTGCTCTCGGTTGCGGTTGACTGTCCCCCCCCGCCAACCTGCTGTGAGGACGACCGTCCCTCCGGACCCCCTGGCCAGGGATTAGAAGAGAAGGAGAACACTGAGGGGGTGGTTCGGGTTCAGAGGGGATGTGCGGAGGGGGGAATTGGCAGCAGCAGCAGCTCAGATGCAGATGCGGTCTCAGCCTCGAGTCGCGTTTCCCAGGCACTCTCTCTGCTTGATGCCGCCGAGTTGCTGTTAGAGCAGACAGCACGGAGAGGGAGCGGAAGGGGGGGGATTCGGGGGTGTTCTTCGGGTGATTTTACTTTTTCCTCTTCGTCGTCCTCCTCTGGATTTGGAAGGAGGGAGAGAGAGAGAAGGGAGCTCTTGTGGTCCCGTCTCCACGAGGCGAGGGCGATCGGGCTGCTCTCTCTTTTGTCTTTAGCAATGGGGGCAGAGGGCGCAGGAGAGGATAAGGCTGGCGGCAAGTCTGGGGGGACAGGCGCCTCCTCCCATTTGCAGCAGAGAGGGCGTGCACGTGTGCTAGAGGAGACCGCCGCGTCTCTTGAGGCCGGTCTTCGGTCTGCCGGGTGGACCACCTTGCCGGACCCCCCTGCTGCCTCCCCCCTTGGTACCCCGAAAGACACACAGCAGCAGCAGGAGGAGGAGGAGGATGTGTGTATGGACTCTGAACAGAGGTGGGGGAGCTCCTCTGCTGTCAGGGGGGACCATGATGGGAGGACAGAGAGAACTCGGAGAGAAGAAGTCGAGGCGGCAGGAGGAGGAGTGCGTCTGCTGGGGCGCTGCAAACGGCTGCTGTATCTTCTCGCACGTGTGCGGCACGAGCAAGGAAAGGTTGGTTGGTGGGGAGGAGAGTGAATAGGGGTGAACAGAAAGTTTCAATTTTCGCACTGTGTTGTCTTTTCGGCTGTCACTTTGTATGCAGAAAGTCCCCTCGGGATGTTTTTCTCCCGAATGAATCCTTTGAAATGAAAGAAGGAAGAACCAATGGGGCCGGTGCGACTCTTTGCTCCAGGGACACACATGCACACATGGCATCAGTCTCGGTACATTTTCTTATCATTTGTGTGGTTTGTGTGATTTCTGCTTTTGTACGAATATGAATACTAACTACGGCGCGTTTGTGCGTCTTGCATGGACATTTGCAGATTTCGGAGCGCGACGCCGCCTCGCAGGCTTTCATCAGAGCCTCTGCGGTGAGTGAGAGAGGGGGCTTACGTCAACTTTGATTTGATATAATGCATGCAGAGTTGACTATCTGAGGATATTAGGATGCATCTGTGTCTCCACGTGAAGTGTACAAAAACTCAAAAGGTTGCTCTAAGAATCATGGAGACTAAGATGGACATTTACACACAACAACACGTTTTTTTTTATCATTTGTTCAAATTTAAATTAATTTATATTATCTAAAGCATGAAAATATAAAGCAAAAAAAAAATGAAATATAAAAAATTCCTATATATCTATAGCTCGTCCTAATATTTAAAAAAGACATTTCGGTTCAAAATTTGTTAAACAGTTATAACTTGAAGATTGAGAAACTTAAAACTTTTGGATATCCTAGTGGATATCAATTTTCTTCTATGGTGTAATCAGCCACTTATAGAGAGAAGGCGGGCGTGCATTGGTAGGCCCGACTTGGCTGGTCCCGAGCCGCTGCGTTGCCTATCGGTGTGGCGGGGCTTGAGGCATTACGGAGAAAATACATACCTAGGCGACGCACAGTAATAAAAAAAAAGAAAAAAAAAATCTGAGGAAGCCTAATCTTTTTTATTTTTTTTTCTATTATTTTATTGGAAGTGCCAAATATATAACAAAAACACATCTAACTACAAGACCTACCTTTGCTAAGTTTGCTTGGAGCTTTGACCACTAGACTAAAAAAAAAAAAAAAAAAAAAAAAANAAAAAAAAAAAAAAAAAAAAAAAAAATCTTGACATGTCTATTCTTTTTTTTTTTTTTACCACTGTGCGTCGCCTAGATACATGCGTTAATCGATGTCATGAAGTTGCTTGGTGAAACACTCAGAGTGATTCGATGGAACAACTCTTGATCGATGAGAGTAGAAACCGGACAAACGTTTTGCATTATTATTTCTGTATAAAGAACCATGTAAGTGACTAGACTGATATCCTTAACTAGACCCTTCTAGTTCATTTCATGGTAACAATTGGTTCTTTCTTTTTTCTTCTCAGGGTCTATTGGTCTGTATCAGAGTGTATCTTTCTCTCTCTGATGGATGGAGACCAACCTCAAGGGGCCGATAGCTGTTTTGTCTCCAAAGGCCCCTCTGATCAAAGCTCCAGCCCCTCTAACTTGGACTTGTTGACCGCCAATATCACATCTATGGGTGGGGGGCATTGACTTAAAGTTTATTCCTAGCGTCTGGCCTATGCGTCTTTCGTCTCTTCCTTCTGTCCTGGTTACTGCTCTCACTGCTAGCTCTCTCTCTTATACGACCTCATACTTGACACTCTTCCGTCCAAATGCCTTCTTCGGCATTTGCTAAGTACTTCCTATCCCTCAGTCATCTATGGGTCGGGTATGTTTTTAAACTGTCACAATAGTAAGCTATTCAGAGACTAGTAAACTATTAGTGATTAGTGATTAGTGATTAGTGGTGCCCTAGAGCACTGTCGCCATTTTGTCTTATAAAGGTCTTCCGATAGGTATGAAGTCATTTTTTAAATTGTAAGATCTGACTAGGGTGAATAGTATACACTGTTCACATAAGAGTAACCGCTAAAGAATAGTAATGAGGCGGCCGTCAGGCCGCCGAGTTACGGTTTTTTAGTAACTGAAGGTTTAAAATGGTAAATTACAGAAAAATAGTAACGCAACCTGCTGATAATAGCCTGATATACGATTATTCAGTTCCGGATATCAAATACGAGGAAAAAAACTGAATTCAATCTGTTTAAGACTTGCTTTTTGACGTCTATAGGATTGTCTATAGCTACCTTTACATTCAAAAGTTTGATAAAACAATACAAAAGATCGATCCTGCAAGCCCTTTCCACCCCCCCCCCTTCTCTTGTAGTCTTCTTAACTGCTGGCTTTGGCTTTTGCCTTGCCTTTTGGCCTTCCTTTACCCTTCGCCTTTGCCTTGGCGGCAGAGGGCTGATTTGAGAAAGACAAACTCGAAGATGCCCCCCCTGATCTAGCTACTAGCCCTGCAGAAACAGCTCGCTCTCTGCAGTTCGCAAAGAGACGGTACAATTTGTAACACACACAGACACACACAGTCATATACACACACACTCACATACACACATACACACACACACACACACACACACACACACACACACACACACCAAACATTGTCTGAAAATGTTAAAGAAGAGAAAGCAGATATGGAAGAGAAACGGTGTTGCATCGCACAGAAGTGACACATCCTAGGACACATCTGTAGACCACAAGGTTGTTGGCATCTCTTGCTGTAACCTTAGACGTGTCTGCTTTTATACTACTGAGCATGGAAATGCAGATACATACTATTAGTGCCACTGAATTGTACATTCACGCACACACATAAACACATTTACGCACAGACCGGCACAGATACAGAGAATGCGTCCATCCATCCCAACCCACCCACTCACGCGCTTTATATACTCGGCAAACTCTTGCTCGAACTGTGCGACATTCATTCATCATTCATTCATTCACCCACTCCCTCATTCACTGACGCCCTCTTTCTCTCACTCACTCAGCGACTCACCCACCCAGCCGCACTCACTTATTGACTCACTCCCTCCCACACCACCTTCACTCACTCATCCATTTACTTATTCATTCACTCACCCACTCGCACTCACTCGTTCTTTCACCTACCTCCACTCACTCATCCACTCAGTCACTCACTCTCACATTTACCTGCACTCACTCTAGCACTCACTCGACGCTCACTCACTCATCCCGACATTCAGTCACCCATCCATCCATCCTCGTCATATCCATCCATCCATCTCGATCCATCTATCTATTCATTCATTCATTCATTCACCCCTCCTGACCTTCGCAGAGAGTCATTTTGTCAGGCAGGCAGTCAGGCACGCAGACACAGCGACAAGCAAGAACAGCCAGGTATAAACAGGCACAAGCACGCTTCTCCCGTCTATCTCCGTCTCTAGCACGCTTTCTCTGTCTGAAGGCGTGTATGCTGGTCGCGGCGATTCCTGCATCAAACGATTAACAGCAGCTTAACAAGATCGCACCTCATCGGTTGGCAATGGTTGGCTCCTTTGGCTTACCGGTCTTGGAGTCAATGCAATCATTTGCTTGTATAAGCATGCATGCATGCATGCATATATTATGATTGAATGATTGAATTGCATGCATGCAGGATGCATGCACTGCATGAAGAACCGCGCAAGATTTCTATGGCAGGGCCCTCTGTTGGCCCCACAACGCTCGAATTACGGGTTTTCCGTACTAAAAAATTGCGCCAAGTTACGGAAAAACCGTAACAAAAAAAGTCGTAATCCGTAAACCCCTCACAGACCCCCATCGTAACCCTGTGTGGACGGTGTAGAATAGTAAACTATTCACACTATTCACACACCATATCATGACCAAACAAAAATACTCATGTAAAACATTCATGACGACGCATATCTATACACACTGGTGCTATATAGAACATCGCCGAACCTCCCCTCTCTCTCTTTCTCTCTCTCTCTCTCTCTTTCTCTCTCTCTCTCTCTTTCTCTCTCTCTCTCTCTTTTTCTCCCTCCCCTGGCCCTCTCCCTGTCCCCCTCCCATCATCCTTCCCCCTCCCTCCCTCCTATCTCCCTCCCTCCCTTCACCCAAAGTCTGCCCCACCCGCAACCCCTCTCTCGCTTTGTCATTCTGTCTCTCTCTTTCAGGCTTGCAGAAAAATTTCTCTTCTTTGATCGATATTGATTCGAACCGGGGTTAATAATTTTGACTCCCAAATTTGTTTTACTGATATTTGTATTGCTTTGTACTTTTCATGTAAAAGCTGAGGCACCCAAGAGTGTCTCTGAATCTTTTGCCTCTTTTATTGGGGAGCTTCTTTGCATTGTTGAAACAATGAAAAAACTTGGAGTCAATGAATGCCCGGCATACGGTGCACCTCTAAATGCAAAGTATGTTTCATATGAAAAGAAATTATAAGTTGACGTTTTCTTTGCTGCAAAACACATCAAAACACACTGTTAATCGTGTGCTGTTTGTGATGGTACGCTATATACTTAGCTAGGGAACGGCCAAGTAGTACATAGACTTGAACAGAATAAAACAAATAGGAAAGTCTAAACCTACCAAACAACAAAGTTCTTCAGTCTTCTCAACTCCATCTTCTAGCAACAGTCAAGAAGTTTATGCGAGACGGCAGTGCATTGACAGCGATTACGTCACTGCTTCAACATGAGAAACCGCACGACCCACGCCCATGCACCAGTGTGTGTCTGACTGATTAAACTGCCATCCTATCACTTTCAACCACTGGCAGACTGATCGCACTCACAGTTTCCTTCAATCACACGAGCTCACATTCAAGCATATTCAAGCCCAACTCAAGTATCCCTGGCGTATGCACTCAATTCGAGTTTGAACAAAGAATGACGCACTGATGCACGCATACAGGCCTCGGCCCACTAAAGGTCCGTACGGCCCGCCCAGCGCGCCTCGATACACCGCCCTGCATGCACTTTCTCTCACAGATCACCCCCTGTCTGAACTGCGAACGTGAGCAGGGAAGACACACTGAAAGAGAAGAAACTCAGAAACACTCAACTGCAACGAAGGAACTTCGTCTGTCTGTCTGCACGCATGGAACCTGACTGAACCTACTTCACCTTCACTCCCAACTCCACAAGGTTCTCCAACAGATACTCCAACTCACCCTGCATGCGAGGCTCGCTCTTACACTGCTTACTACTCAACTGAAACATCAACGGCTGCGAGTCAGCCACAACAACAACAGGAGGCATCTTTTCCCACAACTTTCTGACTAAGTGAGTGATCGACCAAGAGGACTTGACTGCATCATGCATGGCAAACAACTCAGCTGAAGTCGTTGACCCCAGCTTTCTTGCCAGCTTCTTGCTGAGCCAAAACACGGTGTTGTCCTCGCTTATCTTCTCAAGATTCGCAATCTCACTTTCATCCACTAACTGCATCTCGATTATTCCCAACCTCCCTTCCTAAGGCTTAGCTTCTTTGCTAACTCATAACTCGCATCCCCTTAAACCAACAGACAGGGGACAGAAGAGACAGAAGAGAGACGCAGCAGACGAGCAGTCTCTCTGGCATGCCAGAGAGCCTTCTCAGTCATAAGAACAGACGAACGGGATGGACGAGAGTTCAAGCGAGACAGGTGAGAAAAGAAAAAGGACAGAGAAGGTTGGGTCTTAACCGCACATCCCAAACAACCAACATTCTTCTGTTGTTTAGCCTGCAGAGACAGATCCACATCCTTCTCCTCAGGCAGCAAAAGGTCCTTCTCTGTCAACGGCTTTTTTGCTTTCTCACTCATACCCTCAGACATCCCTTGAATGTAACTCGACTGATCGAGTAACATCTCACCTGGACGCATACGAATGGACATGCCTTAAGACATGCCAACATACAGATATAACTCTCCATTGTCCATTCTTTCTGGCTTATCGAAATCGAACAACCCCTAAATTCCCTTGACATCTTCATTAACAGAAGGAAAAAAAAGAAAAAGATCGTCGAGTCGGACATGTATAACAAGCAATGCAACAAGCTCTTCCTTCCGATTTCTTCTGACCAGAATAGATTCTGAGATTTCAGTCTACCCCAATGAACGCACCTTCTTCTTTAAGTAGGAGGTGTACACCTTTGGAGCGTCCTTCAGGCCGTACACAGCCTTTTGGATGTGAACGAACACACCCGCACAGAGCCCTGGATAGACCTCCACAGGGAGGTTAGAAGGGAGACGCAGCCACACAGCGTCCTTTATGGGGGCCTGGAGAAATGCCGTCGAGACATCCATCTTGACGGCCTGCAATCCGCGAGAGACTACCCACAGAAACGCAACTCTGGCAAGGCTAGGGTCTGCTGTACCGGAGTAAATCTCCAACATTCCCTAATCACGCGAGTCCTGAAACCCCCTTGCCACAAGACGGGATTTGGTAACTTGTTTTCCGTCTTTCAGCTTCCACGTTCGAATCCAACGGAGAGAGACGGCTTTCACTCCCTACTTAGTCTGCAACGTCTAAGAGGAGAAATCAAACACAGAGTATAAACACCACCTGGCAAGCTCTTTTCGATCGGACTCTTTGAACAAGCCCTGAGCTATCTCTTCTTGAGTGGTAATGATGTGACCTTTCACATCATTCTCTCTCTGCAACAGCTTTCGCACCTTCTCAGCCTTTATTACTGCACATGCGATCTCCAAATAGTTATCAAACGCTTTTGCAATGCGAGCTTCCTTCAACTCTCTTCTTCTCTTTTTTCTCTCCCTCACATGACATTGTCTCTCCCTCTGACTCAGACCACCAAACAAACTCGGCAGTCGCAGCTTCCTCTGTGGTTTGCTCAGCAACGACATCGACGTCTACAGGGATCTCACTGTCAGGGACAGGAGGGACAGGAAGGTCTGAGGAATCAGGAGACGGAGGGGCCTGCTCAGCAGTAATTTTGTTCTGGTGGGGTTTAAAGGGCATACAACAAACATCGTGTACAGATGATGGACCAGAGTCACGAAAATCGAATGAAAGAATCGGGATAGGACTGGGACGACAACTCATTATTCTTCCAAGCTTTCACTAAAAAGGTCTGACACACTGCAGAGACTTGCCAGCAATTCAAGAAGAAAACTGGTGCGGACCTGGTCAGCCGCTAGCGGGATTGCTAACTTCTCTTGGGATGTCTGGCCCTGGCCGACAAAACCTGATAAAGCCCTGCAGAGGTCAGGAGCAAGGTTGCACGGGGCCTGCGGAGGAAAAACAAGGACCTTTCACGAGAAAGAACACGCAAAAAGTGAGGGATGAATCCAGCACACTGTTAAGCTGTCTTGACCTGTAGTAGGAGACGTTGGAGCAGTATAAAAGCAGCAGACGAGAAACAAAAGGACGGGCGCCTGCGAATGTTGTCGAAAGTTCACTTTTTCGTGAAGCCAACAAATCAAGACCGAGCACCGCAGGCATGAGAGGAAACTATCCCTTAACGGTTGCTGCAGATGAGGTCAAGATAAGGAGATGGAACAAACTTCAAACAGTGGCGACTTGCTTGCTGTTTACACCCAACAAGTAAGAGAAGACAAACAGAAAGGAGAAGTTTCGCAGCAACTTCATACGTACATCTCAGCAAACTTCGATTAAGGTAGTAGTGTACCGTGCTGATCTCTACTACTTAAAAAAACTGAACGATTACGCCCTCTATGTACACATCGCCACAGACATCGGTGCGGGGGGAGGGACCGACGGACTGCGTTCCGGGCAGGGAGGGACCACCGCCACCCTATATAGGTGCACCGCGGCATGTGCAGTGCTGAAATCCGTCGGGGTCATGCAACGGATTCAACATGCACGCAGAGCCGGCCTGCCGGGCTGCAGGCTGGTAGGTAGATCACTAGGTAGATTCAATAAATTAAGGTAGATCATAATATAAATATAGCTTCATTAGGTTACATAACTGGTATATAGTCTGAAAACATAATAGATTAAGGTTATATAAGTACACAAGCCTGCGTATCTACGGCCTCTAAATACTCTTTATAAAGCTTTTGTCAGCCTTTTAAAATTTATGGTATCAATACAGATCGTCCGTGATCAATAGTGATTTCTCATCTACACCCTTCGAAGCCTTTTATGTCGCAATGCTATATTTCGCTCATTATTTGAATCGACGCGCCTCCGAGAGTCTGAATCATAATAACCCCCCCTGTCTCCTTCAAGCATCTTCAAACCCCGCCAGAACAAAATTACTGACACACGGACGGGGTTGGTTCCAAGTTGTTGGAGCTTTCTGAGAGGGCGTTTTTTCAATAGAAGGGGCTGCCTCAGAACGGCCCGCTTTACTTCCGTGGCTACAAGAGGCACTTTTGGCAGCCGGACTGCTAGCATGCTGACTCCGAGGCGAGATTACACCCTGACGCTGGGAAGGCGGTCTCGTCACCCCTGCTTCCCTGAGTCTCTGAGCAGTTCTCAGTGCATCCTCTAGGGTTTGTCTTCGACCCTCAGAGTCTTGGCTGCCACCCTGACTGAGCGACTCGACCGGGCTGAGGGCGTGACGGTCCACAGCTGCAGTTGTCAGAACAGCTAACGCCCGCAGCTCCTTCTGCCTTTCTTCAGTTTGTTTCTCTTGGACTTCCAGCCTTCTCATCAATTCCTGCAGCCTCTCTGCTACATCTGCAGACATTCGTATGATACAAGAACGGCCACAACGGCAAACGTGCAACGTAGGTCTCGCACGCACGAGAAAAAGAAGGGGCGGAAAGCCCGCAGACCGGCGCTCAGGCTTCTCACCCAGCCAGCCACTCACACACTCACACACACACAGAGCACTCGCGCACTTCCATCTATCTGCAGACGTCGCATGTATGCTGGAGAACGGACGACGAGACCAACAGCCATTCGATCACACACAGCTCTCGCCGAGCAAAAGAAACGGAGATCTCGAAATTATCATGGAGAAATTTTCGTTCGGCCGGAGTCGATCTTCGGGCACACCGGCCAGACACAATCCGACCAGCCAGACGGACGCAATCGACCTTCGCCACGCAGACACACACGAAGATCAGTCCGACCAGCCAAGCAGAACGACGCCATCAACCTTCAGCCACGCACACACGTGAACGAGCATGCACCGAACACCGTAGGACCAACAGCCAGCCATTCGATCACACACAGCTCTCGGCACTTCAGTCTGGAGACACCAAACGTATGCTGCTGGGGAAATTTTCGTTCTGGCAAAGGAGAAAAGGGGAAGGCCCGCAAACACCCTCACGGCACGTCAGTCTACAGCATGCTGGAGAAATTTTCATTCAGCCTGCCGGCAGACACCTCCCGCCTGACTTCCACGACCATCCATGATACACCGACCCGAACGCGCACGCGGACTTCAATCTGGTAGACCAAGCAGGAAGGCACCCGCACGCACGCATACGGGAAGCGCAGCCACAGAGTAGCTGACGGTGACGCGCGGACGCACGCGGGAAAAAAAATGAAGTCGATGTAAAGAGATAGGACCTGAACGTCCGGTATGAGAGGTAGCTCCGGTATACATGACAGAGAGAAAGAACAGAGGCCCACCAGTCACACGAACGACCACAAAGAGCGAGACAACACGCATTGGGAGTGAGGCAGTAAGGCTGCTGACCTTGTGACGCTCCGGTGCTCTCTCCATCGCGATGGTCACCGATCTCTGCTGGGCAGGTGGACTTCTCGCACTTGCCATCGATCAGGCGCAGCTCTGCCGTGGTGAGGATCTCGCGGATTTCGCCAGCCGACTTTCCCTGCTGCAACAGGATCTGTCGAGCCTGCATACCAAAGATTCGAGGAGAGAGCAGGAGTCGCTTGTTGTCCGGCGAGCACCCACTGCAGAGAGTTGCAGTGGAATGAGCTGCTTTGAGGAAGAGGAAACAGCAAAACAAAATGATCAACCAAAAAGGTGATCGACAAGGCAGCCTTCTGTTTCTACAAAAACGAGACATGTTGCTTTCTTACGATGCGTCTGATCTTTCCCTGCACGTCTATAGTACACGCAAACACTAAAAGCCTGCGTGCTGATGACTCCCATGCAAGAAACGTTCAAAACTTGATCAGTCTGCTGTTTTGAGACTCACCGCTTGGGCCTTGTCCTGCTTTGCATTCAGCTCCTGCCGCGTGAAGTTGCACGTCTGCGAAGTGTTCCCGTTGTACGCGTGGGCCAGTCGATTCCGTAACTTGTTCGAGAGAGCCCATTCTGCACCACGCACACAGTGTCAGTCAGCGACACGCAAGCGAAAAGGGAGGGAAGACTGAAACGGCCGTACAGGGAAGCAGGGAAAAGGAAGCCAGGGAGACACGCAGAGGAGGTAAAGAGTCGGAAAGTGGCCAGCAAAACGCAACGGATCGATCGGACTGCTGACGCAAACGGACTTCTGGAGTTTTTCGACTGTATGCCGACCGACAAAAAGAGAACGGACCTGCAGCAACTCCGGTGTCCGAATCCTTCTTGAGTGGCTTGCCTCCTCGCACACCGTCGCAGAAGTGCTGCACAGAGGAGAAAGAAGCACACCGTGCAACGCAATAGCGCAGGACCCGGCGGAGACAGGGAGTAGAAGCCGCCGACTCACCGCTTTCTCCATCTCCGATCTGAGGTCCAGCTTGCAGCCATCACGCCCACCCAGAAGCTGTTCAAGACCTGCAGGTAAACAAAGACGGTTCGAGACGCACGGCTGTCTGAAAAACACTCAGTGTTCTCGGGCCAGAAACTCCCGTCAACACCTGGCCTCGAGCCAGAAACGATCTCGACACAACTGCGGGAATTGGAAAGCACATCGGACACGACAGAGGGAAGCAATACACCGCGAAAAAAAACTCATGCGATGCGGGCGCATACAGGGACGCAACGGAGACCTTCAGACACAAGCACACGTAAAAAAGGGTAAGCACCTGAGCCGTACGCACGCGAATGCACACCGATCCACTCCGACAGGTATAGACACAGAAACACACACCGCGTCAAGTCCGACCACGCATGCAGCCAAGCGCGGAGCACAAAGCTAGCTGACGCAAAAGCGGCAGAGGCCGCTGACAAATCCAGGAGGGGAAAGGCATCTCTGCATTTACTGGGAGGGTGCCAGAAGACTCGAAGCCGGGTGGGCAGACAGCAGAGAATCTCCAACGAGCAACGCAAAGGCATCAGTTGGGGCAACACGAGTAAGCAGACAGCCCAGCACAGCCCAGACCACAAAAACGAAGGAACACAAACACACCTGCGGGGGGAGGCCGACTGCTCCTTGAATGGCCCCGCCCGTCCGCCAACACACTGGAGGTTTGGAGTGCCTGCACAGACAGACGGAGCGCGGAGGTCTTGCTTGGAAGGAAACGTACTACGCAGTCACCAGATCCTGAGACTACGCAGTGACTGTTGCCATGCCGCACGCTCTAGCTACTCACCGCTGGAAGAAGAACCTCCCAGGCCGCACCCTCGGGCCCCAGGCTCGACTCGACCACCTTGCTAGCCTTGGAACTCCTCTCGAGGCGCCCGCAGAGACCTGCAAAGAGCCAAGAAAAAATGCTTCGGGGCAGGGGAGGCGCGGCGAGACGGCCAGCACACAAGAGCAAGCGGCATGGAACACAAGCTCATGAAAACTGGAAACCAGGACACAGACGGACAAGGACGCCAGGCAGAGAGGGCCGAAAGGTGGGAGACAAGCAGGGAGGGGGCACAAAAAAGGGAGAGAGCCGAAGAAGGGCGGGAGAGCTGGCATGCAGACCGACCTGCAGCACTCGCGTAGCCATCCAAGGGAGCGCCAACAATGGCCAGAGGCTTCACACAGGGCAAGAGGGGGGCGGGCAAAAGGATAGAAAGACGCAAGCGGAGGGGGGGAGAGACTTGGGAACCAACATACGCAGAAGAGCGGACGAGAGCGCTGACACCCCTAGCTGGCTCACCTCTCGTCGTAGGAGTGCAGAGAGGTGGGAACAGATGTCGTCCTTCGGCCCCGTGTTCAGCAGGGCAAAGGTCTCCTCAGGACCTTCCCAGGGATCTGCATCAAAGAGACCGAAGGACTGTTGACACGTGCTGAGAAGAAAGGGAAGGCAGGAAGAGAAGAAGAGACGCACGTTCCCCAAGGAGGAGGGGCGAAAAGCGGGCACCGCTGGAGGCGGATAGAAGGGCGAGAAAAGAGCAGAGAGGACCTAGGAAGCAAGAACAGAAGAGAGCCCAGGGCCACACTGAACGGAGGAAGGGGGTCCTGTATCGCAACAGGAGGAGAAGGTGGGCGGTGGGAAGCAGGGGAAGAGACAATGGGAGAGAAGGAGAGCAAAGGAGGAGAGCGGCGGGAGGCCGGGAGGAAGAGAAGAGTGTCCACCTCAAGATTATTGGAGAAGGCAGACAAAACCAAGAGCAAGTAAGAATGAGACTCGAAGGCTCAGGCTTCACAAAGAGGCCGCACAGGCAGGCAAAAGAGAGAGAGGTGACACTTCCAACCGCGGGTGGCAGTCTTCAAACTGAAGTGTCACCCACCCAAGAAGGTGAAGGCACCTCCCCGGTGACAATGGTGACACTAATGACACCTTTTTAGAAAAAGTATGTAGAGAAAAGAAGATAGGGGGCTGTATAGAAAAGAAAACTTTTTGGAAACGGTGTCACAACTGTCACCACTGTCACACACACCCTGCTTTCACCTTCGAATGGCGAATGACGCTTCTTTTTCGGAGGGTGACACTCCAAGAAAAGGGCCTGCAGCCTCGGGTCGAACCGAAGAAAACGAGAACCCTTGTGATAACTGCGTGACCAGGCAGAAAACGCAAAAAGGACACATTCCTTGGGGACGCACCTTGAGAAGGAGAAGCGTCGCGGTCGACTTCCCGTTCGGGGTCAAGAGGCTGCACGCAGAGAGGGAGAGACGTGAGTCCACCCATGGAGGAAACGCGTCGACAGGCTGGACACGCTTGACCCACCACTTCTCGTTGGGCTCCAGACAGGCCGTGTTCCTGTCCCAGGTTGAGCAGGACAAAGGCCCCCCCAAGATCCCCTGAGGCACCTGCAGGAAGGAGAGGGGAAGAAATCTTTCGAGACAGACCCAGCGGAGGGTGTGAGCGACAGTGAAGGGGACGGCAAGCCTGAGCGGTAGGAAGGACGGATGAGACCAAGCTGGAAGAACAGAAGGGCAGCGTGCGAAAGGAATTGCGAAGACGAAAGCAGCGGCAAAGAGCCGAGAGGAAGGCCAAAGGGTTGGAGACGTGAATGGAGGAATCATGGCAAGCCTAAGCGGCAGGAAGGACGGACGAGACGAAGCTGAACGAACAGAAGCGTTGCGTGCGAACGAATTGCGGAGGCCGAAGAGGCCCTTGAGGGCAGGCAAAGAGCCGAGAGGAAGGCCAAAGGGTTGGAGACGTGAATGGCGCGTTTTTTCGGCCAGACTGAAAAAAGACAGCTGAAGGAAGAAAACGGACCTGCCGACGTGCACCCTAGCGGAAGAAGCACACAAAGAAGGTACGCTGACTTACGTTGCGGGCTGTCCAGCGTTCCTTCAGGCTTGGCTTCTCCCCTGTCCCACCCGAAATGCCCTTTGCCGGTACCGCCCCCCCCAGGACGGCCAAAAGACCCCGCTCGCGTGCAACCCCCGACCATTCCTGCAGGAGAGAGGCGAACCAGCTGTTTCGACGAACTCTGAAATACCACATACCATGGTGCAGCTTCCGATGCAATGGCATACAAGATTCCCGAAAAGCGGCTCCTTTTCAGGAAAAAAGCGGAGCGAGAGCAAGCATCATCGGGGAAAAAAGCCCCCCGGGATGGTCCGCAGCATGACACACAAAACGGCAGGAAGCGCGGCCAAGCAAGGGTGACATAGAACGGAGAAGCCGAGCGACGCAACGGAAGTCGGCGGGACGATCGAAAGGCAGGCAAAAAGGCACAGAGGACGCGACTGAAAGAGAGGGAGATGAAACGGCACTGCCAGAAAAAAGACAACAGGGAACGAGACAGACCATAAAAAAGGTGCAGCATGTATGGAACACCAAAGGGGAGAGGACCAAACAGGTGCAGGACTGAACGAGAGGGATGACCAAACGGGCGCAGCAGAAGGTGACGGAACGAGAAAAGACCAAACGGGGACAAAAGAATGGGACCGAATCAGAGAGAGGACGGCGACGGGAGACTTGGACAGCCAGAGGGCACGTAACCTACGGGAGGTAGGGCTGGGTCTCTACCTTCTGTCTGTCTGATGGGAAGAAGAAATGGGAGGGCCTGCGCTACAAAGAAAACGCGTCCTGCTTACCTCCGCACCCCAGCTGCTCGAGGTTTCTGCTGGTCAGTCCGCCATCTCTCCTCCCACCCCCTGCAGAAAAAAAACACACAGGACAGAAAAACACCAGCGGAAGAGCCCTTTGGACTGCAACGTTATCGCGGTTTAGAGAACGGCCTCTGCACTCGACGAGATGAACATACGAAAAAAAACAAGAGAGAAAAGATGACCACACAGCCTGAGGAAGACGCAAGTGCTGAAAGACACACTCGCACATAAAAGTGTCGAGAGTCTTCGTATCCTAGCCGCGGAAGCCAGAACTTCCGCAAACAGCAGTCGACCGAAGATGACGGGAGCACACGAGCCGATAGCCTCAGTACCCTGGTCGGATGCTGATGGAAAAGCCTACTGCACTCTCCTACACCGCGCCCATCCACGCAACACTCAGACCGCGAACAATTCGCTGTCGCAATATCCCACGGCTTGACTGTTGCCCCACCCGTGCGCAATCTTTCGATAGCCCCACCGACACTACTGAAACAAGCAGTGCGAGAGAACGACCCACCTGCAATATCAATGCCGAAGAGGACGCGCTGTCTTGGCCACCCTTTCGGCTCGCAGCCCCTCAACACTTCAGTGACGCCCCCCTGGTTCCCGCTGTGCACGTGGGCAAGCCGATCTCTTGCCTTGCTCGAGAGGCCCCAGCCTGCACACCAGAAGATTTGGGCATGAAGAAGCGTACAGAGAGCGTCACTCCGACAGCCTGTGCTGCAAACAATACAGCAGATACAGCAGAGAAGGAGAAAAAATATAAAGGGCAGAAGAAAAGAAAAGAGCATCCCAAGTCCCGGTATCTCCGGTGAGAAGTTTCTCCGGTGAGAAGTCCCGGTATCTCCGGTAAGAAGTCCCGGTGTCTCCGGTGGGAAGTCCCGGTATCTCCGGAGGGAAGTCCCGGTATCTCCGGTGAGAAGTCCCGGTATCTCCGGTGGGAAGTCCCGGTATCTCCGCTAAGAAGTCCTGGTGTCTCCGGTGAGAAGTCCCGGTATCTCCGGTGGGAAGTCCCGGTATCTCCGGTAAGAAGTCCCGGTATCTCCGGTGAGAAGTCCCGGTATCTCCGGTGAGAAGTCCCGGTATCTCCGGTGGGCATGCAGACCGGTGGGAAGAGATAAACCGAAAGAACCACTGAAAGAAGAGGAGTTGAAAGCGGACAGATCCACTTACCTGCAAGATCGGCGTCACGGGAGATGCGCTGTTGGTTCACGCAGCCAGTCAGCTCGCCCCTACTCCAACTCCACGACAAACCTGCAGTGATCGTGCACAAGAGACCGCGGCACAAGTTAAAGAACCTTGCTGTACCAAAGAGCGCGAAATTGGAGACAGGGCTACTACCCACCGGTATCAAGGCGGTTAGCAGAGCCGGAACGATTGACTGAAGCTGGTTTCGCTTTCGGCTTGCCCCCACTTCGCCAATCAACATTCCCCAAGAGACCTGCAGAGACCGATCAGATACGGGAGAAATTAGAGATGTTCAGAGAGGGGGCCGGAGAGTGACGGAGGGAGGCACGACAAGACAAGCGCAGAGCCCTGCAGTAAACTGAGTGGAAAAAAAAAGCCCTTTACGGTCTGCACACCATGGCAGAAAAGAACTGAGGAACGCTCCTTGCTGTATAAAGTTGGCAGTCTTGGGCCAACAGTTCTTTACGTGTGGCCGCATGCCTTGACACGGGGAGGTGCAAGGGTGGCAGTAAGAAAAGACAGAGCACAGACGCACCCGGAAAAGGAGTCCGACTACCCCCAAGTTCGTTTTTCGAAAGGCTGGAAGTCTGCACACAGAAAGGGAACAGGGGCCGACAATCTTTTTGGAGTGGCACGACGTTTCGAGGCCACATGCAGCTGTCAATCTGCTTAACTCACAACGCAAAGAAGCTCTCGAGCTGCTTCCAGCCTCGGGAGCCTTGGATCGATCATCTCACTCCCCTTGATACGCCTGCAGCGACCTGCAGAAAGCTCCAGGAGAAGGTCATTTGCCTGGGATACTCTGGGGAGACAGTGGACACACTGAGGGGGATGAGATGAGAGGGCTAAACGTACACGTACATGCATGCACGGGAAAGCAAAAGGAAAGTCGAGAGATTTGTGCAAGTGAAGGCTGCAAGCAGAGCGGCTACCAAGGTGAAGATGCAGGACCAAAGAACCAAAGGGTCACTCAGACGCCCCATTCTCTCCTTAAAAATCCCACAGACCCCCCCACTCTGTCAGCAAAATCCTCACAGACCCCCCACTCTGTGTCGGCAAAATCGCACAGACCCCCCCACTCGGTCTGCGAGACCCCCCCACTCGGTCGGCAAAATCCTCACAGACCCCCCCACTCGGTCTGCGAGACCCCCCCACTCGGTCGGCAAAATCCTCACAGACCCCCCCACTCGGTCTGCGAGACCCCCCCACTCGGTCGGCAAAATCCTCACAGACCCCCCCACTCGGTCTGCGAGACCCCCCCACTCGGTCGGCAAAATCCTCACAGACCCCCCCACTCGGTCTGCGAGACCCCCCCACTCGGTCGGCAAAATCCTCACAGACCCCCCCACT
>JAHBMJ010000354.1:36671-49834 GCA_018398765.1 Chromera velia | reverse complement strand
ACACATACACACACACACACACACACACACACACACACACACACACACACACACACACACACACATACATGCACACACACACACACACACACACATACACACACACACACAATATCACAGTATACACACATGGCATGAGACCGCATTGTGACTGTATAATGCACGATGTAGAGTGAAGAACACAGATCTTGGAATAATGAGCTGTAAAGTGAATGAGGTTAGTCTCAAAGTTGGTTTGCATCCAAAAGAATGCGAACAACACCTCTCTCAAGAATCGTTAGTAACACGTTTTCTTTCACTCTTTTTTCATTCTTCTTTGAAATTTCTGTGGGAGGCGTGTCATACTTCCAGCCCTCCTCACCAAGGTGCTTGGAGAGTTGCTCTCTCCCGTAATTGCTGGAGCTACGGTGGATGCATTTGACCATATCCAAAAATGAAATCGAGATCACTTTTTTTAAACTTTCTACCTGCCCCCTCCCAATGGTCAAACAGGAACATCGATGCAAGAGCCCCACAGAAATGAGGAAACCAAGCTGCCGATGAACAGCGAGCGGGTTTGCGAGAGTGAAGGCAATCAGTTTGGGGGTCTGATTCGTCAATTCCCGGGTCCAACTGGCAGTGCGTATATGGATTTTGACCAGAGGGGGCTGTTGGAACCCCCCAGACGGATAGGGGTGGAAGAAATATACACCAGATCGAAAATTCCCCCCTGACTTATCGGTGGGGTATTCATACAAAGAGCAGCGGTAACGGCTGTTTCCCCACACAATGTCATTCTTGATCATCGGAGGCGCAAAATCGAATACACCACTCTGAGACAGGGAATCATTCACCGACTGGCCGGACCAGGCCGGTCTGGGAGCCAAATAAAGACCTGACCTTCTGCACATGAAAAGAGACGATATCGTGCTCATACATTTGACCGTGAATCATCTCACCTAAGGCGGCCCACAGACAATGCCGTCTCGGTCTGTCTGAATCAGGGGTGTGGGGACAGAACTCACACTTGATTGGCTTGATGGGGGTGAGGATGCAACCATCCTCTGTCCCCACAGCAGACCCATCGCGAAGGAGCCCCGGAGGCGCTCCTGCGGCTGCTGCCCGCTCATGAAGGGAAGGCTCAAGGCAGACCCTTCGAAGGATTTCTTCCCATGAGTAGCCGCATTCAAAAATGAGAAACTCCACCTCCTTCCACTCTTTCAAAATCACCATGGCCTTCTCGTCGTCGTCGTCGAAGATTCCGTTCTCAGTAAAGAGACGGCTTTCCACCTCAGGTCGCCAATCGGAATGCAGCGAACGGAGAAATCGAAACCCGCCCAGTTGGCACCCGCACCTGTATACCCCTATTTTGAAGTATATCTCTAAATCCCAAGGCCCATTGCAGATCCTGACATCTGTCTTCATCTCGACAAAATAAAAAATCGCGTCCTCCCCAAGAGCCGCAACGAAATCACGCCACAAGGCAACAGACTGTGTTTGTAGCAAACGCCTCAATACCTTTTCTATAACGTAGTCAAGGCTTTTAGGACTTTTCCCCTCACGAAATATCCGAAACAGAAGAATAGTCTCATGGAGAAGACCCTTCACGGCCTCATGAAGGGAGTCTGCGTTTGCATGATCACCTGTCCCAGGGAAAGAATTCTGCCCCCACACGTTAGCAATATGGGGGAAAATCGTCCCCAATTCCGATAAAAACCCCGCACAGGACTTTGTAACATGGCCATCAGAATATGGAATCGGATCTGTGCTTGTCCGAATCTCAGTGACACGCTTAGACAGCTCCGAGATATATGCCGGCAGCATTTATCTCGCAACTTCTGCCCTCGGCCAGTGGAGGACAAACCAACTCCAAATCTCATTCTCAATCTGGTACGAACTACTGAAAATCAGTCGGTCGGTCTCCATACAGGCCAACAGCAGCGCGTATTCCAAAGCCCTGTTTACCTCCCGCTCTCCCCTCGTCTTTTTCATCAATGGTCGTCGACGATAAACGAGGTCGTGGAGCAGTGTCAGACCTCCTCTGACGAGGTGCTTTATGTGGGCCTTCAGGCGTGCATGGAAAGCATCCACGTTACCGTCCCACACAAAGCCGCAGAGCTGCAGTAAGACAGGCACCCCCGGTGGGAGGAGGAAGTCTAGGGAGAGGCCGATGGAGGTGAACATCTGCTTCACCTCCTCCATCATTCCGTGCTGTGCACAGATCTCCACGACCTCTAGGATGGAGTTATAGGGGCCATCAAGGTGTGCAAGGAACAGGCAGGCGGGGGGGAGGACGCTGCCTGGGGAGCTTAAAAACTCGGCAAGAGTCTTCGTGAAAGAGACGGCGTTGCATGTCTTGACAGCCTTGCCGAGGATCAGGACAAGAAGAGCGGCTGGAGGGATCAGGACGGACGCCTCCTTTGCTTTCTGGCGTAGAGACTGAAGTGAGGGCTTTCCTCCCCTGCGGGGCAGGCTCTTGAGACAGACGATGACATCGTGCAGCCTCCGAGACGGTACGAACGATGCCGTCTCCTCTACGACAGCCAGGAGACTGGTGGTCGTGTCTCCGTGGTGCTCGGCGTAGGCTCTCCGAAAGTCCCTCGAGATGCGAGCAAAGAAGAGGAAGTTTTTGCTCTCGAGGAAAGGAACCAGCCGGTCAGCCAGCCACGCAAAGTCGATGCTCAAATGAGTTTCTGTATCCATTTCAGAGCGTTTCAGAGAAAATTGCGGAGGTCTTTGATAAAAACACAGAGAAGGAGGAAAAGCGAAGTTCGGGGAACTACTAATGCCTGAAGAGCTCTGCAGTCTGCCTTCCTTCTTCTCACCACAGTGGACACTGAATGGAAGTGCATGGGAAGAAATGCTATAGCCGGGCGACACTCAGTTTTCAATCTACAAGAATCTGTCAGAGGCGGGTTGAAAAATTAATCTGGAAAAGTCTTAAGTGCCCCCATGTGGCATGCATATGCCCCATTGTGCCCCCCACACATGCATGTGCCCCGGCCGGATATGCCATGCATGGATATGCCCCGCGCGCGGATGCATGCATGGCATGCTCGCAGAGCCTCCGACATGCATGCTCGGACGTCTCTACTTGCATCTACTTGCCAGACTATGACTTATGCTCTCTGGAGGTCTGTATTATGAGAAGGAGGTTGTGCATCATTTCCTTTTATGCAAACAGGCGCAAACAGGTGAGTTTGCGTCTCTTCCTGCTGCTGAGTTGAAGAAGCCTTCCACAATGGAGGAGACGGCTGCCTCTCCCCCACCCATCACAGAGTTCCTGCACCGGCTCGACGAGTGGGAGGCTTCCCTGGTCTCTTCCCTTCACGCGCGAGTGGCCCTCGTGAAAAATATTTTAGAATCCAAGCAAGCGAGTCAGGCAGCTCCTGCGGGCCTTTCTCGCGTGCGCCCAGAGGATGTGCTTCTTTTGGATTGTTTGGACGAGGAAGGAAAAGAACTTTTAGAGAAAGCGAAAAAGAATCTAGATGCAGTGGTGAGTGGACACTTCTGCATTGATGTGGGTCACCTGTTTGCAATTGGAGTGGGCGAAGTGATCAGTTTCCTTCGTTCTGTATCTGCTGAGACACTTCAAAAGTGCCTGTCTGATTTTGTAGCTGAGCCCAGCGAAAGCAAGAGAGACGACCTCTGTCTCTGCTTGAAGGTGGGGGCAGACGTTGACGGGCTCGTTGATGGGCAGACGGCACTCATGAGAGCTGTGGCTGTAGATAACGAAGATGCAGCTCAGATGATCAGGGAGAGTGGGGCTGACTTGGAAGTGAGGGCCGATAGTGAATCTCAGGGTTGTCTCCCTGGTGACACTGTGGTGATCACCGCCTGTCGTCAGCATCGGTGGAAGATTGTGAGGTATTTGGTGGCAGAGGGGGCAGATGTTAATGCAGTAGACACGAAAGGTCGAAAGGCCCTTCAGGTCGCTTGTGAGGCCGCAGAGAGCCAGTTAGATCCCCCCATTGATAGCAATGATGAGGAAGAAAGGTTACACCGCCTGCAAGATGAGGACAACAGACTGTTTTATGATCCACAGAATGGCGATGCAGAGGTTCGTTCTGCAGTGAGTGAGGCGTTGAAGGACCTCATGCAGAAAACGTCTGCTGCATCTGAACTGAGAATCAGAGCTCGGAACAGATACCGAGCTCTCCAAAATCCGCGATCCCTCATCCACTTTTTTGCCTGGTACGGGTTGGCAGAGTTGGTGTCTCTGGCTGTCTTGCAGGGGGTAGATATCGACACGGTCGTTGAAGAGTCACCGGGATTCGCACCTCTGCACGAATGTGCAAGAAGAGCGAAACCTGATTTCGTGAAGTGTTTGATTGAGAACGGTGCGGAGGTCGACAAACGCACCGCTGCCCCATATAGCCATACTGCGCTGACCCTCTCACTTTGTCGCATTCCTCACCTTGCCGACGAGCGCTTTTTTGAACAGCCAGGTACCGAAGAGACCATAATTAGGGTCGTAGAGATCCTTCTCGACCATGGGGCTGATTTGAATGTTCGGACTTTTCAAGGGAACACGCCGCTCCATTGGGTGGTCAAAACGGGTCTCCCTGAAGTTGTGAAATTTCTGGTCGATAAAAGTGCTAATCTCCAGACGCAGAACGACAACGGCGACACTCCCCATGCCTTTGCAGTAAAGTTGTCGAAATCTGATAGAGTATTAAGACTTTTGACTTCTTAATTTTATCCAAAGTCTGTTATAGAGTCTGTGATTTATACTGATTTAACATCTTCAGCAAACATTAAAACAATAGAATTAATAGCTAGATTATTAGTAAAACTATCAAGTTACCCTAGCAAGTTGATGATGATGATTGAGGGTTAAATCCTAGATTTAGGGACTTACTATTATCAAAGTATTTTTTTGGTAAAAACATTTTGTAGATCATACTATATCATAATTTTTTTATTTTTTTTTTATATTTGTGTTGATTTAATTTCTGGCTATTAAGGAGATTCTTTATTTAAAATGAGTAAAAAAAAAACGTTAGAATCGATTGACAAAAACTTTAAAGTCACTGCCAGTGGCACGTTTCAGTGGTTTCACCGTTTCACGTTTTTGCTTGTGGAAGTACTAAAAAATTAGATTGTAAACTCTATTAGAGGAGTCTATCTCATTAAATTCAAAACTTTACATATCACATCGAGACCAGTTTTAATAACTGTTTTATACACATATGACAAAGTATCTGAATTTCTGAAATATCAGGCATTTGACTTGCTAAATCACTTGTTGCGTGAACAACAGTCAATATATACTTCTAAAATTGAATTTCAACCATCTTGGTTACTAGAATTGCGTTATTTATATCTAGTCAGGCCTTTACGATTGGCATCACGGCATATGAGGGCGATGAGCAGGGTGCGACGGCGAATGACCTCTTGGAATGACCTATGCTTGTGCCCTCCTCGCTCTCTCTCATCTCTCTCTCTTTCGGTTAGAGAGCAATGAACTCTCGTCCATGTGCGGATGCATGACGGGTAGGGCAACGACCGATCAATCAATCGATCAGGGCAGACGGCACCTGAAGAACTCAAAGTCGTGGTGGTGGAAGTTTTGCATCTCCATCCAGTCCGACAACCGTCTCTGCACACAGAAATAAGTCCAGTCAATAAGTCCAGGCACACAAAAAGAAAGAAAGAAAGAAAGAAAGAAAGAAAGAGAGAAAGAAAGAAAGAAAGAAAGAAAGAAAGAGAGAAAGAGAGAAAGAAAGAAAGAAAGAAAGAAAGAAAGAGAGAAAGAAAGAAAGAAAGGAAGGAAGAAAGAAAGGAAGAAAGAAAGAAAGCAAGAAGCTAAGTCAGTCACGTAGAAGCACACGGATGCACGGACAGGGAAGGTATAAGAAAACCAGAGATGGAGGCATGGGGGAGAGAGAGAGAGGGAGAGAGGGAAATGATGATTAACAAAGAGAGGCAGGGGGGGGGGAATTTAAAGAGGTGTATGGAGGAAAGAAAAAACGAACAAAGAACACAAGGAAAAAAAGAGAGAAGAGAATCGAGTAATCCATCAATACAAAACAAAAGCAAGAAAGAAAACAAGAATTTCAGATTCCGGCCCTGCAGCGACTCACCGCTAGCTCTGCGGTCACTAGAGATGATCTGTGCGGATCGCCTTTCCCATCTGCACGCACCCATGCACGCACGCACACACACACACACGCACGCAGAGAGAGAGAGAGAGAGACAGAGAGAGAGAGAAAGAGAGAGAAACAGAGACAGAGAAAGAGAGAGAGAGAGAGAAACAGAGAGACAGAGAAAGAGAGAGAGAGAGAGAGAGAGAGAGAGACAGACAGACAGACAGACAGGCAGAGAAAGAGAGAGAGAGAGCGAGAGAGAGAGAAATAGAGAGACAGAGAAAGAGAGAGAGAGAGAAACAGAGAGACAGAGAAAGAGAGAGAGAGACAAAGAGAGACAGACAGAGAGAGAGAGTGTGTATCTTCCTCATCTTCTTTTTTCTTCCCTTCCAGACAGACAGACCACTTCGTTCCTTCCTTCCTTTCTCGCTCTTTGCATGTGAAAGAATGCGGACGTGAGAGGCCCGCTGTCCGTTTTTCTTCAGACAGACAGACCAGATCTTGCTTCCCTTTTCGCTCTTTCCTTCTTGTCACATACACAACGACACTCTTCAGACAGACAGAGATGGACGAACAGACAAGACGCGCGGAGGGAGGGAGCTAGAGAGACGCCAAGCCAACGGAAAGAAAGCACCTCCCTCCCATCCTCATTGACTTACCACACGACTCAACTACAAAAAAGAAAGGGGAGTCACCAACTGCATCATGCCTGCCTGACTGACTGACCGAAGGAGAAAACGTCAGCATCCGCCTTGTAGGGGACCACCCCGAGTCTGGCCAGTTCAGGAGCGCACCCGTCGGCAGGCACAACGGCTTCGAAAGAGTAGTGTACGAGGAACGAGGCAGCGGGACGAGGACGGAAGGGGACGCCCGCGCTTCCAGGGTGGGAGGGGACGGGGAGATGCCCCCCCCGCATGACCCCATGCATGTCCACTGCCCCCCTATCTTGACGCTCTCGGCCGCCGTCTCCTCTCCATCCTCCCCCCCGTGCAGAGGCAGAGCTGGATGAGCCTCCTCCTCTATCAGGAAAGGGATCTGTTTCTCCAGCCGCAACGCGTTGGCTGACCTCCTTGGCTGTCACCCATGCCAACTGCCTTTCCTTTTCCTTCACCCTTTCGAGCTTTCCTTTCCTGCTGAATGGAGAAACCGACCTTCTATGTTTGTTATTTACATGCCCCGCCTTCAGAGGTGAGCCTGCAGGAGCGTGATGATCTGCTGATGTGCGGCTTCCCCCCTCTTCTTTTGCTTTGCCTTCTCTGTCTGACCCAGGCGGACGGAGACAAAGAGGCTTATCCTTCTCCTGCTCAACCAGTCCTCCCCCTGCAGGCTGCTGAGCAGACGGTAACACTTTCGCTTCTTCTCCAGCTTCTGCTGTTGCTGAAAGTTTGTCCCCGTCCCCTTTTTGATTTCCCTCTGTCCCTCTCTTTTCCTGTCGCTCACCTCCCCCCGTAACAGTCTCGACGGGTTCTCTTTTCTTCCCTTCTTCCTCTGCGAGGACTGCCATCGATTTTGCTCCCTCTTCTCTCTTCACAGCTGCTGCTGCTGCTGCTGCGAAGGAAGGGGCAAGGGAGAGAGAGGGCGACGCAGAGGAAGAGGAAGAAGCAGAGGAAGAGACGAGACGTCGGGCTGCTGCCTCCACAGAAAGGCCGCCGAACGAGAGAGGTTTCCCCGTACCACAGGGGGGGAACTCCCGCTGAACCGGCGCCCACAGCACAGACAACCTGTATCCACACACACACACACACACACACACGCACACTTAATTTTCAGTAGATAGATGGACAGAGAGTGAAGAGTCACATTTCGTTGAAGCGAGGCTGGGCGCCAAAGAACGAAGATAGACGCAGGTCGGTCCATGGATGGAAAGAGGGAGGGACTCAGTGGGGAATGCATGGGCACAGTGGGCGTGCAGGTAGGTTTTTCGCATGGCGAGCACTTCCAAGCAAAAAAGAAAGAAAGAAAGAAAAAGAGTGGGAGGGAGAAATCCAGGGCGATGACTAATGCAGGTGAGAGGGAGGCACTGACTGACAAAAAGACCATGCAGACGAAGGAAAAAAAAGTACCATGGGGCCAGACATGCAGTCGCTGACCAAGACGATGGTGCGAGATCCTGTGACCACATGCAAAGAGGCGAGTTGGGGGGAATCGACGAAGGAGAACATTCAGAGTGTCCCCCGTTGCGCGCGTATCCCCCCGACTCTTCCTCGCCCTCGCCCCCCCCGGCTTCGTCATCCTTCCGTTGAGGTCGCGTCAGAGAGACTGCCTCAGTTTGCGCCTGTGGGGATCCTCCGGTGGGGATGTCGGCAGTCTTTTCCCCCCTCGGGTTCACCGTTGAAACAGTCACAGCGGCCGGAGGAGCAGAAGGAGGATGGTTCGTTAGGTTCTTTCCCTTAGGCCCCTTCTCGGAAGGAGAATCCTCCGTCAAGAGAGTGCCCCCATTCTTGTGAACCGTCTTGGCTGCCTCATCCTCTTTTTTCTTTACCTCAGGCTGTTCTTCAAATTCGGCTGCCTTTTTCCCTTTAGTCTTGGCCACTCCACCACCAGGCGGCAGCGTCAGAGTTACTTCTTTATCTGCTGCCTCACAGCCCCCCATCTCCTTGCCCTTCTCCTCACCCGTTTTCTTCCTCTCCTCATCCACCTGCCCGTTGACCGCTCCCTCCTTCTCTTCTTCTGGACTCATTCCCTTCGCCTCCGTCTGCCTCTGACTCTTTTGCACCTCTGTTCCGTTTCTGCTGACTTTTGTTTCCTTGTCGTCTTCGTAGGTCCCGAACTTTCTCTGCCGACAGAGCTGCGACAACTCGGAAGCCATCGAGCAAATCTGCAAACAAACAAACAAACAGAGGAAAAGATATTCGAGAAACGAGAAACCAACCAACAGCCAAGCCAAGCAAAGCCCGTTCTGATGGTCTACGGTATTGGCGGCATTTATACTTGCTTGAACCTATTCAGTGACTCTCTCTGCAAGAAAACAACCAGAGACATACATGCATACGCTTTCCGTCTCCCGAGAAAACCGCACAATCAAAACCGCGAGAGAGAAACGATGTAGATTTCGATCAGAGAGAGCAGCACGTTACAGTGAGGTCAGCAAGCAAGTTCGGGGAAGGAATCAGCCAACAAAGAGTCACACCACCGAGAAGAGAGACACTATCCGGGGTTCTGTCTCTTTCTGTCTATAAGGGTGTGTGTGTGTGAGAGAGAGAGAGAAAGCTGGCAACCCAACCCACGCACACCATCTCATACCAAACGCACATTACGATAGAGAGGCACTGGCAAGGGACGATACACAACCACACCAACGTAGCGGCCTTACGTGGCGATTGAAAGAAACGCCCTTAAATGCACTCGCTATCTATCGAGACTCGCTACACGAAGACCATTCGAACACAGTACGAAGACCATTCGAACTTTCATTTATTTTCACGGGTTAATTCGCTCAAACATAAGCGAGCAACTATCCAAGCAAAGCCTACGCAAGCCGGCCGACCAACCCACAAACCCATGTATGGACAGACCTACCTGCATGAACAGTGGACGCCTCATATGAGGAGCGACGGAGTCCACAAATTCGAACACTACTTTCTGCGACCGTCTATCGATCAATCGCATAGCTGAGAGAAAAGGCACCAGCGTGATCTCCTGTCGGGTGCCCAACGAATCGACAAACTCAAAGGGTACACCAAAAACCGAGGGCACACGGAAAGCACACCAGAGGTCTGTCAGGGAGAATGGACGGCTCTCCAGGGCCTGCGTTCATTCATTCATTCATTTATTCATTCATTCATTCATTCATGCCAACACCCACTCAGATACTGATCGCCCTTTGTTCAGCCATTCATCCATCAATGCAGTTAGTCAGTCACACGCGGTGCCTCCCGCTTGTGCGAAGAGAAGAAGAAGACAGATACCAAAAAAAAGAATAATAAAAGAAAGAAAGAAATAACGAACGAACAAACGAAAACACTTCCACACACGCTACCATGCACCAATCACTTGGGAGAGAGTCTCTTTCTCTCTCTAGAACGACAAAGGAGACTGAGGGCATGCATGAACTCAAAGAAAGAAGCTCGATCGTACACCTGCGCACTGATGGATGGATGTCCTCGCAACCCCTGACGACGACAGGGACGGGGAGGAGACGCAAGGAGAGAGAGGTCGCAACGAAGAGAGAGAGAGAGAGAGAGAGTTTCCTTTGAGGTATGAGAGGGAGGGAAGGAAGGAAGTGAGAAAGCAGGACATTAATGACGTACACACACTTGCATCCATCGTCAACAGTCACCAGTGGAAGAGACCCAACACCAGACAAAGAAAGAGAAGGAAAGAAGGGGGGAGAGAGAAAGAAAGAAGCAGAGAGAGAGAGACAGAACACGCTCAAATTTGAATAGGACCGACTTACCTTGG
This sequence comes from Chromera velia, assembly GCA_018398765.1. Classification (NCBI taxonomy): domain Eukaryota; family Chromeraceae; genus Chromera; species Chromera velia. The sequence goes on along the minus strand of JAHBMJ010000354.1, from coordinate 39,365 downwards.
GGGATAGAGCCGCACTTCGATGGCGGTGTCCCACGTTTTTGTTGGGAGGAGGAGGAGGAGGAGGAGAGACCCCCGAGGAAGGGGAAGGAGGAGCAGGTAGACACGAGGAGGAGGACTGCATGATAGCGACAGGCCCCGTTTCTCCCATGCAGCCATCAGCCCTTCCAGTGGCTTCCGTTTCTTCCTTTTGCAGCGCTGCGTGAGGAGGCTCACGCGTTGGTCGGCCCTCTTCCTTCTCACCGTTCTTTTCTATTCCCGTCGTCTCTTTTCTTCCCCGCCCTCCAGGTTCCTCCCGAGAAAGAGAGAAGGGGCCGATACGACGATCACCTGAACCTTCCTCCTCCTCCTCCGACTCTGAGGAGGAAGACGAGGAGGAAGAGGAAGTGCCAGAGGAGGAAGAAGGCTCAGAGGGAGAGGAGGAAGGCGATCGGTCCGCAGCCCCACCCGTGTCCTCGAATCCTGTCTCCCCAGTCTGTGTTTCACACTGCTGTCTCTGTCTCTGCTGTCGTCTCTGTTCAAGTCCAAGAAGGGAGACGACTGGAGATGACAAGAGACCCGAGACAGACGGGTGAGGCCAGACAAACTCAACCTGCTCCTCAGTGCTGCCCTCCTGTTCTTGTCCCTCCACAACCCCATGCACGAACTCTTCTCTGTCTCTGTCTCTACCCACACCCCCGACACCTGAGGAGGGGGAGGGGCGTCCGTAAGAGGAAGGGGGCAAAAAGGGGGACATGGGAGACGGCGGCGGCATGGGAGAAAGACGAGAAGGAGGCGAGGGAAAGGGGCGGGAGGATCTCCCCTGCTGCCTGCTGCATCGGTCATGCAGCTGGGGGGTCGTGGAGACCAAAAGAGATGCTGCATTGAAGGCTGCACGCGATAGCACAGGGTAGTCAAAAAGCGCGTGCTGTCTTGCTGACTGTTTGTGAAGACTCTTCTCCTTTCTTTTTCTTTTGCTCGCGCTCTCGTTTTTCTGAACATTCCCCTCGTCCTCTTTTTCTTTTCTTCCCCAACTGAGATCTCCTGAGACTTCTTGAGATATCTGCTCAGGCCCTCCTCTTGCCGATACAGGGGGGGGCCCTCGTTCATCTGCACCTGCGGCAGAGATACGGAGGAGAGGAGACGGTGGGGTGTCGCTGAAGAGCATGGAAGATCGGTTCGGTCGGAGCGTTGTGGTCACTCTCTCTTTCCCTTTCGATCTCCTCTCCCCCCATGCAGCAATTTCTCTCTCTTCTCCCAGATTCAGGTTCTTCTTCTTCTGCTGGCTCTTCTCCTTTCTTGAAGCCCTTCGCCGCTCATCTGTACCATTGCCTCTGCGCGCTTTTTTCTTCCCTCTTCCTTTCTCTCTTTCTACCTCCTCTCTGTGCTTCAAGGCAATCTCGCCCTCCGCCTCGTCCTTCGCAGGGGTCACGGGGGGGCAACTCCCTCTCTCTCTCCCCGCGGGGGCAGCGGCGTCAAAGGTCTGCTGAATCGTGGGGGTGTTGTTAGGCGGCGTCGCAGGAGGGGGGGAGTGTGCTGGTGGTATGAAGGCCTGGAAAGTATCCGAGTCCGATAGAGAAAGAGTCCTGCCCTTCGACCTCCTGTCTGACTCCCCCAGCTCCACTTCTTTTGCTGCTGCTTTGGCTTTGTTCTTCTTCTCTCCGTCTGCCACCGCGACTGCTGGACCAGGGCTTGGTGACTTCCGCTTTGCGGTCGTCCCCCCCTTCAGCAGAGATTGACATGCAGAGGCCTCCTCTGGTGCTCTGCTGGTGTCTCCATCTCGGGTTTCTTTTCCCTTAGTCAGATTCTGCCTCATGGAGGGAAGGGGGACTGGAACAACTGCTGCTGCTGCTGCCGAGCTAAAAGATGCACTTCCCGAGGAGGAGGAAGTGAAGGGACAGTGGACGTCCCTGACCGAGACTGAGAGATCTATGTCCTCCGGCCTAGCTCCTGCTGCTGCTGCACCCGTTACCGGAGCGGTGGGAGACGGGTGAGGGGAAATGGAGGCGGGCCGGTCCTGAGTCCCCCCCGCACCTCCTGTCGCCGTTCTCTCCCTGCTGCCGTTTTGGCCTGCAACCTCTGCCCCTCCTTCCTTCTCCCCCGGCTGCCCTTTGACTTTGTCCTTCCCTCTCGACAGATTCGAGTGGCCCTGGTGGTCCTCCTGCAGTCGATGCTGATTGCATTTCTTTTCGAGGGCAGAGAGCCCCGAGGAGATCAGAGGGGAAGGCAGCTCGGGGGGGAGGAAGAATGGCAAGCGGACAGACAACCAGTAACGGTCGAGATCTGTCAGTTCTGCTGCTGAGCCTTCTGCACGAGGTGCACCGGTTTCTCCATGCAGCCTGCTGATTTCCCTTCTCCCCCTCTCCCCATTCCTCCCCCCAGGAGGAGGAAGATGGAGACCAAGCACAGTGTGATCAAACTGAGGGGCACTGGGAGAAAATGCAGAGGCAGAAACCGGTCGTTGATGTGCTGCAGCTGCAATCATACCGGAAGAGAATGGTGGATAGTTGTGCATCTGGGATCGCATCATAAAATGATGAGGGGGGGGGAGGGGGGCGCTGGGCAGAGGGAGATGATGATCCTGCCCCTCAGGCTGAGTCTCCCCCCCATGCCTATGCCCATGCCAGTGCTGCGTCTGCTGGCCCATCGGAGGAGGGGGGTGGCCCTGCTGGTGTGACAGGATTTCCCCCAGGTCTCCTTGGGCAAACATGTGGGGGG
>JAHBMJ010000354.1:0-36650 GCA_018398765.1 Chromera velia | reverse complement strand
GGGGGGGATGCGCGCCCCCTCTCGCTGCCCCTCTTCCGACGCCCTCTGCGTGCTGCCCTGTCGAGACGGCCGAGGGGATCTGCACGGACGGACGGACAAAAGGAAGGAGAATTAATTAAGGAGGGAGAGAAAATGCCCCCATGGGGAGATGGATGGATGAGATCAGATGATGATACAAAAAAAGAAGCGAAAACGAAAGAAAGATTCAGAAAAGTAGGAACGGAAGAAATAAAAGAACGAGCGAAAGAAAGAAAGAAAGAAAGACAGAAAGAAAGAAAGAAAGAAAAGGACAGAGAACAAACTGGGAATGAAGCAGAGCGGCAGAAAGAGAAAGAGAAAGAGAGGAGGAAGAAAGTCATTCATGCAGACGAGAGAGAAGAGAGAGAGAGAGAGCAAGCCATGTGACACACCCACCCACCCACACACACACACACACACACACACCTGAGGGGACGGTGCAGTTGCGGAAGAAGGCAGAAAAGGGCTGTCTCTTCTCCCGCCCCCTCCTGTCGAAGAGCGAAAAGGAAAATTGGGGGCAGGCCCCCCGGGTCGATCTCGAGACGCGAATCCTCCTGCAGAGCCCCCGAAGCCATGCAGGTGCAGCATGGGGTGAGAAGGAGGGGGGGGATAAAGGGACCCGTGCATGGGCCCTGGGAGCCCCCTGTGTTGATAAAACTCCTCTCTGTTCCCTGCTGCTGCTGCTGCTGCAATTTGTTGCCCCTCTTCACTGTTCTCTTCCAACGCTCCTGTCGCTGTCGATGCTACACCACCCTGAGGATGGTGCCGCATGGAGAAGAAAGGGAAATCTCGACCTCCTCCTCCACCCCCAGAACCGGAGACTGGTGGCACCCCCGGGGTTTCGGGGGGTTCTGCAGAAGGTGCGCCCGAGGAAAGAAGAGACAGAGAGACGGCCTGGGTCAGCTGGCTTTGCTGAGTTTGACTGTGAGGAGGATGGATGGAAGGGGGCACAAACGGGTTTTGCACGAAGGACGGCTGCCTGTTGTGGCCAAACCCGTGCCCCACAGGAGGCTGTTGGTGCTGCTGCTGCTGCGCACTTTGTCCTGCAGTTTCAGCAGACGACCATCGAGATTCGGTCTCCTGTTTCTCCAATTGCAAATGGTGCTGCTGCTTGTGCTGCAGTGCCCCCCGTGCTGTCTGTGTCTGTGTCTGGGTCCCGAAGACGGCCCCCCCAAAGTTTTCTGGGTTCTCCCCCGCTCCTCCGTGCGTCTGCTTTCGTTCGTCTTCTAGAAGAAACCTCCCATCTTCCCCTGCTGCCGCATGAGGAGGCAGATGTTCCCTGAATTCTATGCGGGTGCCTCCTCCACTTCTTGACGAAGCAGACGGGGGGAAGAAAAAACGGAAATTTGAGGCGCTGGAATCGGGGGAGGTCCCCGCAGGATCCCCCAAGGGCCCCGGCATGAGGAAGTATTCCTGGTTTCCTGGGCCCGTGAAAGGCGGCTGTCCTGAGTCAAGAAGACGCCAGTGAAGCTGTGGGTCGGCGTTTCCGGGGTCAGTTTGCTCTCTCCGTCCGACTCCCCCCCCACCTGCACTCTGCCCGCCCCCAGGCTGGGGGAAGTGTGGATGAAGTTGAGCTGGGCCCATTGCGAAAGGATCTCCCCCCGCCCCTGCAACTGCAACCCCTATCCCTATCCCCCCGTCTCTGTCTCCTCCCTGCTGCTGCAGCTGCTGTCCTCTAGAATCTCTTTCTCTCTCGGGTTTCTCTCCTCTCGCCCGACGAGGACCCCCACTCCCTCCCCCAGAGTGACAACTCGACAAGTCTCCTCCTCCTGCTTCCGGTTGCTGCTGCTGCTGCTGCTGCTGCATGAAACTGGCAGCAGAACCATGCGGGGTTGTTGACAATGTCGGCGGCTGTTGCTGAAACAGAGAAGGAAATCCGTCCCCCCCCCCTCCACCCCCCCTGCTACTACTGCTACTGCTGGGTCCACCAGGTGGTATCCCAAATCCCCCTCCACCACTCGTACGTGTGAACGACTGAGAGGGGACGCGTCCAGCAGCCGGGGGCGTCAGACGTGCACCTCCGCCTCCCCCCTCCGGAACTCCCAAACCCAAACGAGAGGAAGACGCTGAGCCCGAACCCCCCCCTCGGGGGGTCGTTCTGGCCGACGCACCTCCGGAAGATGCAAAGGACGAAAACGAAAAAGGAGGTAGGGGAGGCGCGGGAGGAAAGGCAGACGGCTGATTCCCTCCTCCCCAGTACTGCCAATTGCCTCCTGCTGCTGTCCCATTCACGATTTGTCCATCAAACCCAGCAGCCCCTCCATGCATCATTCTGCGCCCTCTGCTGACCCCTTGAGGAGTCAGGAAAGGAGGAACTGAAGGATACCAACCTGCATGCCCGTGCAATGCCTGCTGCTGCTGCTGGTGAGGGTGAGGGGGGCCGTAGTGGCCGAAATATCGGGGAGGGGGAGGATTCGGGAATGGGAGGAACTCTGTTTGACGCTCCCCTACTCTCTCTCTAGCCCCTTGACGTCCAGTCTCTCTTTCTCTCTCTCTCTCTCCATCGAGAGGCGGCAAAGGCTCAGCAGCAGCAGCAGCAGGAGGCTCAGCAAACTGCAACCCCCCCGGCCAGCTGGCCCCTGGTCCCTGCAGAGGCAGAGGCTGGCTCTGGCTCTGGCTGGGGTCTCCAGCAGCAGAAGTCTCCTGACACTCATACTGACCATGCGGGCCCGGAATCTGCCCCCCCTCTCCCCCGTAGCTGAGTCTCGGGACTCCCTGCATCATCTTGCTCATATTCCCCGTCAGCAGGCCGCTGTTTGGATTTCCCCCATGCGGCATCGTACGCTGCTGCTGCCAGTGCAGCTGCTGGCGAGATGAACTCAAAGGGGAAGAATCCGAGAGGTTCCCTGGCATCATGCCTCCTTCATAAGCCGCAAGACTGGGCCCTGAAGGGCCAAGCGACCCCAATATTCCCTGCCCTGCCGCTTGGTGAGGAAGAGGAAGGGTGGATGAGGACCCAGCAACCTGGGTTGGGGAGAGAGAGGGTGCACCAGTGGGGGGAAGGGAAGCAGAGGCACTTCCACTTCCTCCACTTCCCTGAGCTGAGATTGCTCTGGCGCTGTTCTGTTGAGGCGGCAAGTATCCTGCTTCACCTGGCACGGCTGCAGAGAAAGGAAAAGGAAAAGGAAACTGGTCACTTCCCGCCCTTAGGTGGTTGGACGGACCAGGCGGATGCCTCCCGCCCCTTTCTCTTTCTTGGTGCGGGAGTTGGAGCATTCCCTCCGCCCCCACAGTCAAAGGGTGGAGGTGCCTGCTGGACGGTGGGAGAGGGAAACCCTCTTTGGGTTCTGTTTGTCCTTCCTGGCGCCCCGGCTGTCCTTCCAATTGCATGGGGGGGGGAATGCCTCTGTCTCCTCTTTGCGCATTCAAGTTTTCGTTCTCTTCCTTCTTCACAATTGGAACACCAAGATTCTCTCTCTCTCCACCTCCCTTGCCCCTTCTCTTCAAGTTTCCTTTTCCAACAGTCCCCTGAGCAGACCCCGCAGACGATGATCCACCACCAAGTTCCTTGTCCTTCTCCTTCGCCTCCTCCGCCTGTGCACCAGACGACCTCGTCTCCTTCTCTGCTGCGGCATCATCTTTCTCTGCAAGTTCTCCACCATGCCCCTCCCCCTCCCTCTGCACACCCGAAGCCCCCCCGGGAAAAGCATAGCCGGTGGAGCTGCCAGCTGCCGGACTGATGGTTGGATGCTGGCTCTGGTGTTTCTGAATATTCATTTTCTTCTGCAGAATCGCCGTGGTGGCCTCCATCGTCTGATATACTTCCCAAGGATTCCGGGGAAAGGGGGCCGAACCAGGTTGAGAGCCAGAAGCAGTGGCAGAAGAAGATGGCAAATTCCCCCCCCCACTCCCACTCCTATTCATTGACTCAACCGCTGCAGCCTCCATTGACATCCCCATTCGCCCACTGACACCAGAGGAACCAGATCCCCCTCTTGGTTCTTCTGCCTGCTGCTGCTGCTGCTGCTTTGTCCTGCCCCCCTGCTTCCACGAAGCCCCAACCCCCCCAGCAGGCATCTGCTGCTGCTGCGATGGCTCATGAGGAGAAGGAGACGAGGAAGATGAGGATGCGTGCGTCAGAGCCGCACCCCTCGAAAAGACCCCCCCTGGATGAGAGAAGGACCTGCCCCCCTCAAACCCACGGGGTCCTCCAGACTCGAGTCTGTTCTCTGCTGCCAAATGCGAAGGCCCCCTGCTGAGCCCTAAGGCTGGCATGAAGGGACTGCATGGGGTTGTGCCTGCAGAGAACTCCGGGGGGCCCTCTGAAGGGGAAGGGCCGGAGGGGGTACCTGACAAAGGAGACTGATGAGGAGGAGGATGCGGATTCATCGGGGGTCCCCCGTCGTCTCGCCGGCCAGGCTCGGCGGCGGGGGCGGTGTGCTGCTGCTGCCACCCCACTCCCCCAGACTCCCCTGCTGACCCTTGTTGTTGCATCGACCCCTCACCGTCTCCCCTTAGGAGGATAGCCGGAGCCCCCCGGGGCCACTCCGCAGAAGAAGAAGACATCCCGCCCCCGAGCTCAGCAGTCTCACTGAGGAGAACGTGCCGAGTTGGGTTTTGGTTTGGCGGCAGTCTGTAGGACTGGGGAAACAGCGCGGGGGCGCCACTCTGCTGCTGAGAGGCGGCGTGTCCTCCATGTGCTTGTGCGAGTGCAGCACGGGGGTAAGAGGAATCGTCCATGTTTGGAGATCCCGCATGCAGAAAGAAAGGGTGCAGCCGGGGCAAAGGCAAACCCCCGTTTCCGTTTCCAGAAGGCACAACGGGTCCTTGAGGGGGCATGGCCCCACTCCCCTGCCAGCAGGCGGGTAGATGCATAGGCGGGTGGTGAGAAGCCCCTCCGATGCTATTCATATTTGTTGTGAGTGCGTGAGGAGCGTTTGGGGGGGCATGGGGGGTAAACGCGGTCGGGGACGGCTGACGAGCTCCCTCCTCCCTCTCTCCTCCTGCCTCTGCTGCTGCTGCTGCTGTGTGGGAAGGGGGCAGCTGCTGCTGAGAGGATGCAAGGGGATGTTCCTCTCCCTCTCCCTGTTCTTGCTGTTGCTGCCGCTGCTTGCCTGCTGCAATTGCGGCAGCAAGAACAGAAACAGAGCTTCCTGGTTGGTTGAAGAGAAAACATTTGCTGCTTTTTATCTTTTCTGTGCTGCTGTCCAGAGACCCGCCTCGCATGTGATTCTCACTGAATGGGTTGACGGGAAGGGCGCTGGCCCCAGAAGTATTAGGGCCCTCACGAGCCATGCCGGCGCCCTGCAGTGGAAGACCTGATGAAAAACTTGTAGACGGAGGCAAGTTTCCCCCCCCTCTGTCCCTTCCTTCCACCTCAGCGTCAGGCTCCTTCTGCTGCTTTTCCTTTTCCTTTCCCTCCAGATCTTGGGGGCGGACTGAATCAGCTTGGCCTTTTCCCTCGCGAGACTGAGGTGTCGGTCCGGGGGCACTTGACACACTGCCTACAGGGACATTCTTGACTTTCTTCTTCTTTCTCGCAACTGGAGAGCCTGCTTTTGAGGCTGCTGCTGCTGCTGCTGCCTGCATGGGCGTCAAGGTGTTCGAAGAGGAAGAGAGACTGAGGGGACAGTGGGAGCCTTCGGGGGGTAATGGGGGAGGGTCTAGAGAGAGAGGGATAGAGGGCACAGCTCTGCTCGGGGAAACACCCCCCACCTTATGTTTTTGTTTGTTGGGGTTTTCTTTCTCCCTTTCAGGAACAGGGACCGTCACGGCGTCCCCTCCCTTCTCCTTTTCTTTTCTGTGTCGAGTCGGAGGCAGCTGAGAGGAGGCAGACGTCGCGGGGGCAGGAGCAGAGTGCTGCATGGGTGAGGTCTCCCCAGCAGCATGCGGGGTAACTTTTGGACCCGCATGAGGCGGCCTTTTGGGTGGTGCGGCTGAAAGGGGGGAGGAGGCCGAGGAAAGAACGGCACTTGCGATGGGGGGATGGGGATCGGGTTGCGGGGGCAGAGGGAGAGGGCTCCCTTCTCCTCCTTCTGCATCTGCACCATCATCGAGGCGAGGGGGGGGAGGCCGATCTTTGCTTTTGGGGGGTTTTGAAGCTGAGCCTTTTGGTTTTGCTGAGGAAAGGGGTTGGACTTTTGCGGACGTTGGTGTAGGATTATCGGGGGAAGAATCACGGGAGACAGAAACGCCGCCCTTCCCCCCACCGTCGTTGGGCACAGGGGGGAAGGTGTTGACAGCAGCAGGATTCTTCGCTTCATCTCGAAGATCCTCCTCGTCTGGGAGTTGTCTCGGAGACCCCCTCTTTTCCTTTTCTTTTCTTCCCTTCTCTTCCACCACGGGAGCTGCTAATGAGTCCTTCTCCTGCTTGTCAACAGAAGGTTTGTTTGAGGAATTGGACTTCATTTCCCCCTTCTCTTTTTTCTTGGTGACACCCTTACCCCCACTGCTGCCCCCGTGCAGAGCCGGGGTGGGAGAAGACACCTGTGGGTGTGGGTGTGGGGCGACATGGTCTGCGCTGACACCTGTAGCCGTTGATCCTTCCTTCTCCTTCTTCTTGCCCTCCTGGCTCAACTTCTCTGTGCTCTGCTGACCCTTTGGCGCCCGCTCTTTCTCTTTCTCTCCTACGCTCTGTGCTCTAGACCCGGGAACGCTGCCTTCTTTGGGTGATCCTCCACGTCGGTCTTCTCCTTCTTTGCCGCCTTCTTTCTCCTGAAGCGACGAAACTTCGGCTCGGGCCGCTCCTTGGCCCCCAATTCCAACTTTCTCTTCTTTCTGTTGTTGATCTTTCAACGTGGACGGGTCAACTTTCTTCTCTGAGCCCCCCCCCCTTTCCTCCTCCTGCGTGTCCTCTCTTCTGCCTCCGGTGGGAATTTTCTCTCGGTCGGCGGCGGCTTCTTTCAGCCGCTCCTCCTCTGCCCTCCCTTCTTGTTGCTGTCTTTCTACTCTCTCCCTTTCCAGCCTGTCCTTCTTCTTTGCAGCCTGACTCGGCTTCAAATTGCCCTGACTGGTGCGAGGGAGGTTCGAGGAAGACGAAGAGTGCTGCCAAGTCCTCGGCAGGCCCCCACTTGCCGTACCGGCAGAGGCGGAAAAGGGACGAGAGCGCCTTAGAAGTCCTGCAAGCAACAACGGATTTGCAGACAGACAAAGAGAAAGACACCCAGACAGAGAGACAGACAGACAGACAGACAGACACACGAGAAAAGAGCGAGCGCGGTGACAGTTGGTGGAGGGAGGAAGGCACAGACAGAGGCTGTCTGTCTGCCGAGAGATCAACCAAAAGAATTCATTACTAAACAGAAATTAACAGGAGGGAGGGAGGGAGAGAGGGAAGAAGGGAAGAAGGGGGGCGGCAGGAAGGAGGACGTCCCAGTGTATGTATGCAGGTACCCACCCCTGCCTCTTTGTGACGCATGATATTCTTTTTGTACTCGACATCATTTTGCTACACAGCAGAAAGAACATTGATAGGGAAAGAGAAGGAAGAAACACCAGACAGACAGACAGACAGACTGACGTACCACTAGCCAATGAAGGATAGTTCAGATCGTAATCTTCTTTTTCATCCGCTGCGCTTCTCCTGCTGCCTGAAGCCGCCGTTGATGCGCCCCCCTTCCCCTGCATCTGCTGCTGATCTGCGGGACGGGAGGAACCATGGGCAGAATCAGACAGCATATCGCCACGCTCGTTGAACCCCCCCAACGCCGCTGAGATATTCTCCACGTCTCCTTGTATGCCCAAGCCCTCTACATCATCCCCGTCATCTACCGTCTGCGTGCCCACCGTCGTTTTCTTCTTCTTCAGGGGACTCTTCTTTCCCTCCTTTTCCTTGCCCTCCCCCTCCTCGCTTGGCTGCATGGGTGTTGTTTGAGCTTGTCCTTGAGTACTTGGACCCCATGAGGAGGTAACAGGAGCGGGAGGAAGGCTGGTCGTCATCTGGCTTTCGCCTTCCCCCCCCGCCCCTCCCTCTCCCTCTCGCACCGGTTTTGCACCGTCCCCCTTTCCAGCTAGGGTCAGCTGGGACTGCGCGCCTGCCACCGGGGAGGCAGAGTCTATTGGCCCTCCTCCTCCGTTCTCTTCCTTGACCGTGCGGGGTGAGGAAGAAGTCAAAACAGCACCGGACTGGGCTTTGTCCTTACTTTTGGTTTCTGCATTGGTTCACACACACACACACACACAAGAAAAGAAAAGGCACATCCATCCGCTTTCGTTTCTTTCGTTCCGTTGTTTCTGATAGTCAGGGGTGCGGAAAGGAGACAAAACGACTCCGTCACAACGAACGCAACAGGCAGATCAGATAGACAACAAACAAGGAAGGCAGCGAGAGAGAGAGAGAGAGAGAGAGAGAGAGAGACACTGCCTCCCTCCCTGTTAAATGCTTTCTATCCGTTCAAATTGGAAAGACAGGAGGCAGAATATTTTTCCCCTCAGCGAAGCGCACTATGATGTTGCTTGAACATGCACAGCGCAGCTAATTTGTCGAAAATGCAGAAGAAAGGATGTCAATGCCCACCGAAACCGTCCAACCATCGATACCTACACATACATACATACCTTGGAGAAGTCCCTTCATTCCAGTAGGGAACGAAGGCCGGTTCGTCCCACCAGGACCAGGACCAGGAGCAGCGCCCCCATGCAGATGCAGGGCAGGCCCCCTATGTCCACTTCCACGTCTCATTCCCCCCCCATGCAAATCTGGATGACCTGCAAGCCCTGCATGGACAAGTTGCGCTGGCGCAGGGGGGCCACCGGTCGTCGGAGGGCCGGGGGAAGACGAGTTGGGCGGAGGCGAAGAACTGGAGTTACAGGGGGAGGGGGCGTGCCAGTGCTGGCGAGAAGAAGAAGAAGAAGAGGGCGACGGCCCCCCCCTCCTACTCCGATGACCCCCCCGCCCCCCCGCAGCGACGGTCTCCCATCCCTCTGCAGACATATTAATATCCCCCCTGCCTTCATCTCCCCCTGCATCTCCCTTATCTTTCGTTGCTCTATCCCTCCCTCCTTTGTACAGGGACTTTTCATTTTCGTGCTCGCGCCCGCTTTCGGCAGCAGGGCGCAAAGAAAGAGAAGGGGCTGTTGGCTGTACAGCAGGAGCAGCAGGCTGTTGTTCAGGACTTCTCTGAAGCATCGACGGGAACAGAAACGAAGAGACAGAAGAAGAGGGAGACGCGGAAGCATCCCCCCTTCGAGTCCCTTTTCCTTTAGAGGCGGCAGAAAGGGGAAGCGAGAGGGGGAGATTTCCTTTTGCTTCTCTCTTTTCTTTCTCCTTTTCTGTTCCTCTCCCCTTTTCCTTTTTCTCTCCATGCCTTTCCTTTCGGCGTCCCTGATCCCCCTCCCCCTCCCCCTCTCCCTGCGACTCGACAGCTCGCGCTGTTGCCGTGTGGGTAGAAGACGCATCAACAGGTCCGGTAGACGAGGAGGAGGACGAAGAAGTGGGGACGACTGCAGATAAAGAGAAAACATTCCCTCCCTTTCCTGTTTGCCTCGCTTCTTCCACTGCTGCCCCCTGTTGGCCTCTCATCATCGCCGAATCCCCTGTTGAAGCTGAGGCTGAGGTTAACTTCTCCTCGTTGTCTCCTGTCGAGGAGACTCTGTGAAGAGATTCCCCCCGTCCTTCTCCTTCTCCTTCTGGGCCCCCATTCCCCCGTGCTCCTCTAACCCCAACCCCAGCCTCAGGCTCCCCCATATGTTCATCATCATCATGAGGAGGAGGAGGATCGTGGGGGTTCTGCGCGTCCTCCGATTTCTTTTTCTTCTTGTTGCCCTTCTTTTTCTTTTTCTTCACGGGAACCTCTCCCTCTCCCTCTCCCGCTGCTACAAGGTCAGCACTTAGGGTCTGCTCAACAGTGCCCCCCAACATCCCCCAAACCCCCAAATCAAAATTGCCCCCTGCACGTCCGGCAGAAGCAGCCCCAGCAGCAGACCTGCCAGGACCAGGACCGTGTTCGGCCGAAGAGGATGAGAACCCTGCCGCCCTGCTGTCTGCTGCTGCCGCCTGATTTCGGGGGGTGGCTTCTTGGGGCAAGGGGACCTGGAGCATTCCCCCGGGAATCGGAGAGCGAGGACGAGGCGACGGGGAACCGCCCGCCTGCAAGAGCCGAGCTCCGTGCGAGGGGCTCAACGAAAGCGAACTTGAAAAGCCAGGCTGCCCCAAATCGTGAATTCTGAACCCTGACTGATTGTGCCCCCCGTGCATAGGGAGCGAATAAGCGCTGTCACGGGCAGAACGTTCGTGCGGCCCATGCACGCCCTCGTCCTGCCGGATCGACAGTGCCGTCTCCTGCGCTCGCCTTTCCCTCCCACCACCTGCACCGTCACTGTAAGTCAACGCGATCCCTCCGGAGGCGGAGGCAGAGGCTGAGGAGGAAGAGGACTGCGGGGCTCCACTCGCAGGGAGGCAAAACTCCATGTGCACTTTTTGCATGGGGGGCTGCATGGGGAAAGGGCTGTGATGGTGTTCCCCCCCGTCCATGCCCCCATCTTCCTGTCCCCCCCGGCCGTCACCGCCTCCCCCCGCCCCCGTCCGACCATGCCCCTGCGACGAGGCAGAGCCTGCAGAGCCTGTCGGAATCAGGTCTGATGACTGCACATTTCCACCGGGAAGTTCGATGTGCATAGTCCGTCGAATCGGCTGCACAGAAGAAAGGACGGACCAAAGAAAGGGAAAAACCAAGGAGGAGAGGAAGGAAGAAAAATGAAGGAAGATATATGCATGGCGTGGGAAAAGAAAGCGTGGGCGGTCAGAGGAGATGAAGCGAAAAGATAGAGGGGGCACAAAAAAACGTAAGCAGAAGAGAGGGGGGAGCAGCACTTGTACAACAGTAAGAGGAGCACAAGAACAGAGACTGTAGTCAGAGCTCTCCGCAGTTATTATTTTCTTTCCTTTCCTTTCTTCAACCTTCCACTCCGCCAGGCAGCTCTCTTCTTTCTACCCTCAGAGAGAGAGAGAGAGAGAGGGAGGGAGGGAGGGAGAGGGAGAGGGGGAGAGGGAGAGAGAGAGGGAACGAGGGGCGAATCAAATTTTAAAAAACAAAACGGGAGAGTCAGTGAGTCAGGCTACATATGAATCAGGCGGTGAAAATTCGGCAACGAACGCGCGACGGCAAAGAAAGAGAGCCAAAAGGAAGAAAGAAAGAAAGAAAGAAAGAAAGAAAGGTCAATTTCTTTCACCAACTTCTGCTCCTACTGCCTGACTGCCTGACTGACTGACCGTGGACGGAACGTTGGGCGCCAATGTGGTTGTCAGACTGGTCGCTCTGAACCCTGTGCCTGTGGAGGCCCCCCTGGAGGTGGGAGACGGTCGGCGAAGGGCACCTGGGCTCCCCCCCGTCCCCGTGGGGGCTTCAGTGGGAAGATCAGTCGCCCTCGCCCTCGAGCCTGAACAGAGGGGGCTGCTTTTTGTGCTGCCATTTCGTCGTTCCGATATTTGTGTTCTCAACTGAGAGGAGGCAGAGGACTCGATCCGTCCATGATCATCACGAGACCCTCCCTCTTCCCCCGAACCACTCTCTCGTGGGGTGTGTGTCACATGGTTGTGCGCCCTACCCGGCCGACCCTTTTCCCCTTCCGTCTTGCCTCTTTTTTGCTCTTCTGACGATCGCGCTTTTTCTCTCTCCCCACTTGATTCTGTCTCCTCATGCCCCACTGCCTCTGCGTCTGCCTCTGCCTGACTCTCGGGGGCACTATTTTTCTTCTTCTTCGTCCCAGCTGACGAAGAAGATTCATGACCCCCACTCACCCCCCCTCCGCCCCCAACCACCATTCCGCAAACAACATCGATGCCACCTAGAGGAGGAGCAGGCAAGCCAGTGGGGCTGCTGCCACAAAACGCAGCAGGGGAGTGATTTTTAAGTTCACTCCGGATTGGAGGAAGCGGGGAGAGCACCTGGAGAGTCGGGGACGTAGACGACAAAGAGGCAGAAAAAGAAGCAGTGGGGGGATCCTTGTGGCTCTCTACTGTCGTGCTGCTGCTTCGACTGTCACGTTCGTGTTTCCGTCTTTTCTTCTTCCCCTTCCTTTTCACCTCAGGCTGTGCTTGAACCGATACTCTTCCTGAGTCGTTTCGTTCTCCCACCCTGACCTGCTCATCTGTCTCTTTTGTTGTTTTGTCCGTCACGCCCTTCTTCGAAACCCTCACGAGCTCAACGGGACCATCGGCAAGGGAGGCGAGCGACGAAGTGCATCGCCCAGCAGGCGAGGTGCCATCCTCTGTCAGTGGAATTATTTCAACGACGATTGGTTTCACTTTGGGTCCTCCGTCTCTCTTTACTGCTGAGGTTGGATCAACAATCTCTTTTCTGACCACATTTCCTTTTCTCTCCTTCTTCTTCTTCTTACGCAACGTCTCTTTCTCTTCGGGGGGCTGCTTTCGGGTGATGGGGGTGTGGGTGGGGACAGAGTCTGACGACTGAGACGCTGAAGACCAAAGGGAAGAAGAGAGAGAGCGCAAAACACGTTCAATGACTAAATTTACCGCACGTCGCGATACATCCTCCAGTTCCTCTCCTCTGCCTGCGCCGTGATGACCACTCTCTTCCTCTTCCTCTTCCTTTTCCCTTGCCGCTTTTTCCATCTCCATGCCTTTCTCAGTCTGGTGGCCTGAAGTTCCACCCAACAAAATGGGCTGTCCTTTGCTTGGCTTTTGATCTTTTGTGGTCATTCCCCCTCTATCATGGAACCCCCCTGCCCTACTTTGATCTCGAGACCTTTTGCCTTCCTCTGTCGCGGCTGAGCGGGTCCTTCGACCTCCTCCATCCTCTTCCACATTCGACGAGGCGACTCCCCACTCCCTCTCTTGACCCCTGCTTGAAAACTCTTCTTTCCTTCCGCCCTGCTGCTGTGAGAAGAGTGCGAAGTCATCATTGCGATACAAAACAGGAGAAGGAGAGCGTACTGCCGGACTGCTCTCTTTCTTCCCCGCCCCCTCCAGAGACGACTCTTTGTGTTTTGCCCGTTCTCGTTCCAACTCAATGAATGCCGACGAAGAACCACACTCCCTTTCTCCCCTGCTCGACGCTTCCCTCCCTTCCCCTTCCCCTTCCCTTACGCCTCTCGGATCTCCACCAGCCTCACCCCTCTCCCCGGTTTCACTTAAACGTGCGGTTCGGCTTTCACGAGCATGAGCAGAAGACGGGTAAGTCGGCGAAACAGCGCCATTCGAGTTGACTTGCGGGCCGTCTCTCGAAGGAAATGAAGAAGAGCACAACTGGGAAGACGAGGAAGAGGAGGAGGAAGAGGAAGAAGCGACCGCTTTGTCACTCTCAGATGTGGGAGAAGGAGAAGAGGACAGAGACATCAACCGACGAGCCTTCACACGGGAGACCAGATCTCCCAAGGTACCAACGCACAGACCTGCATGCGTTGATATATCGACACGTGCGTGTCCTTCATTCATGTACAACAAGGGAAAGGAAAGGAATGCACCACAATTAAAGAATCAAATTGTGCGCACACCGACGAAGTCAAGGCCACGATCGAAAGAATGATTAATCAACTTGTTTGTTTCTCATCCTTTGGGTGAGAGAGAACGATAAACGTTTGTTGTGAACGGATGGACAGGAAAACAGACAGACGGACGGAAACAACGTACCGATTGCCAAAACAGCTAGCAGTCATTCTGAGCATTCAAATTGAGTTCGACACCCAAAGCCTTCCTTCTGGGGGCGGCTGAGTTTCAAGAAACTTCAGCGAATACAGTTGACAGGGTGAAGTCCCATGACGCACGCGTGTGAACGTTTCACGTGCCGAAACCCACTTGCACGCACCTGCACCTAGATCAATCTCGCTTCTTCGCTTCCAGTGCACTGACTGAGTTCTCGCATGGCTGCTGACCTTGAACAATTTCCAAAGAATCCGAATGAGAATCTGGATTCCCCCCACGACCGCTTCCGCTTCCACCACCACTCCCAACAGACCCACAATTTCCACCGCCCAACTGCCTACTACCGCTCCGAATCGCGTCTCTCTCTCTACAACCGATAGTGCTCCCGCCACAACTACCACTAGCACTGCCATCTGCTGCCCCCGCACCCGCCCCGGCCCAAGTTGCCCCCCCCGGCCTCAAACCTCCACTGGACCCGCCCCGAACCCCCGAGCCCGAGGCTCCACTCGCCGCCACCCGCAAGGAAGACGAAAAATCGGATCCTTTTCCTCTTGCTGTCATGCTACTTCCAGACCCTCCACCTGTTTGACGCTTCTTTAAGGATGAGGAGACACCACCACCCGCCTTCGAAGCCTTCAATGAAGTGCCCGCAGATGAATCTGCGCGCACATTCACTCACGCACGCACACACACACATACACATGCATGCATATCTATGTGTATACACATGTGTACACTGGCGCGTCCCCACAGTGACATCTGCACACTTTGCGAAGCACAGTGACCTGCCGCAACACTCGAACCGTGTCACAGACATGCAGGCACTCCATGCATTTCTTTCAAGAGAATAAAACGAAGAAAAAAAAAGCCTGGACGGACGGACGGCCTCTCCTGGTCGGGCCGACTGACCTTCTCCTTGAATGCCCGGCTTCCCTTCAGGAGGGCTTTCCCACTCCTTCGCTGAGGCCACAGCCACGGCCACCCACAGAGCCTGGACCTCCTCACCCCTCTCCGGGTCGACTGAAATCAAGATCGAGTCTTCACCACCAAGGCAAACTGTAGGCGGTAGGGGCAAACAGAACTCGATCCCGCCGCCTGACCTGCTGACCCTTTCTCTCATCTCCCCCCTCACGCTACTATGCCCATGTGCGCCTCGTCCGGCTTGAGGAACTACAGGTACCCCCCCCCCGCGGTCACTTCCATGAGTGTGAGAAGGTACGTCAGACAACCCTTCCGCCGCCCCTTCGCGCTCCTTCTCATGGGCAGAGGCCGGGGGCGTACAGCAAGACGAGGAGGAATTCGAACGCCCATCCTCTTCTTTTTCCCGGCAGCCACTCTTTCTACCTCCACTCACTTCACAAGGACCTTCACGTGCCCCTGATTGTGCTTGACTTTGTGCCGCACGAGGTGAAAGGGCGCACGTCAGGGGTGAAACCGTGGACCGACCAGTTTCCTCTGTTTCTCTCTCTCCTTTTGCGGCTGCTGCTGCTGCTGTATCAACAGAGGCTGCCGAGGACGAGGAGGACACAGACGAAGACGGCGCGACACCAAAACCAGAATCAGAAGCGAACCGGCTGCACGACTTTCTTTCTCTTTCTCTTTCTCTTTCTGGTCCTCCCTCTACCTCCTCCTCTGCCTCCTCCTCATCATCATCTGACCTTGGAGAAGAACGATGAGACAAGGAGGGGGAAAAGGAGACTGAGTAGGCGGAGCGGGGGCAACACACACATCGTGGCAAAAGCCTATCGTCCTCTTCTCCCGAACTGTCGCTGTCTCCATCTCTATCTTCCCCAACCCCCTCCCGACCGTCGAAGGAACTGGCGGGACTTCTATCTCTCTCCCTTACAAAGCCGTCTCCATGAGTCGTCTCTCTACCTCTACCCCCAGATGCCCTAACACCCCCAGTATTATTGATATGACTGCTGACGGCCACAGCAGAAAGTCCCAAACCGTCCTCACTTCCCCTTCCTTTCAAGTTCAAGCTCAACTGCTCAGCGGCTAGCTTCGCACAAAGCAAAGGGGAGGACGCGCGGCATGTTGCCTCCTCTCTCTCTCTCTTGGTGCTGCCTTGAGAGCAATACGCTCTTCCCCCATGTGCCTTTGTTGACTTCTCTGGAACCACTTTTCTCCTCTCCCCCCGCCTGCCTGCCCTTCCGCACACACACCGTTGCTGCTGCTCTACGCCTTTTTTTCCTCCTCCTCCTCTTTCCCCTCCCTGGCCACCCCCCGAAGCATCTCTGCAGGCGGCAGGCGGAAAAGCGAAAAGGCTAGAGGTCTGAGGTGAAAGCCCCGGAGACGGGGGGGGGGTGCCTAAGCAGGGGTGTGCACCCTCATCTGCAGAAGACAGCAGCTGCCCTTTTGTGCCCCCCCTCTCTAGACCTGCAGGCGGCGGGCAGACTCCTGATGCTGAGGTCGACAACGGGGCTCCAGCAAACGAAGAAGAGGAGGCGGAAGAAGACGAAGGCGAGCTAGAGGAAAAACGACCCCGGCGGCAGAACACGACTGAGCTGCCCCCATCGTTACCGTCCTCCTGCTCCTCGTCTTCTTCTTCCTCAGGCTCAGAGTACAAACTGCCGGGGTTCGTTGGGGGGACGGTCGGAGTCAGAGGAGCGGTGGTTCCGCTGGAGGAGGGGGGTGCATGGAGCGGGTGGTGCAGCAGATGCAGATCCCTGAAGTCTCCCTCCCGATTATTCGGTCGGACTGCGCCACCGCAACAGAAGGCCGCACTGCTGCTGGCTGCGGTCGGAGAATTGCCAGGAGGAGAGAGAGAGAAACGGCCTCCTGCTGGGGGGGCGTTGGCGGCAGCGGACGGAGAGGTATTGTCTTCTGTTCGCGGGTGGAGGGGAAGGGACAGAGGGTGAACAGCCCCCCTGCCTCTGCCCATCCTCCTTGGTCTCTGCTCATCTTCTTCTGAGTGAAGAAATGATGATGTCCTGTTTCCCCCCCCCCGGCCCTCGCTCCAAGTGTCTGCTGCCCTGCTCCCCCCGCTGCCGATCATGCGGAAACACTCACTGCTGGCTGAAGTTGGGGTTGGGGGGGAGAGTTCACCAGTCGCTCCCTTCGGCCGCCCCGTGTGGAGGCTTTCTCCTTCTCCTCTCTCCCCCCGTTCTTTCTTACCCCCGCCCAGACCCCCTTTTAACACACACGCGAATGGAGAACCGGGCCGAGAAGGACGGTCCGAGTAGACCGACGATTCGCGTGCGCTTGCAGAGCGGCACCGCTCGACCTCGCCAGCCTGCTCGCTCACTCGCGTGCGTAAGCTCTCTGCAGGACGGGGGATGGATTTGCCAACGCCGTCTTCCTCGGGAGAAAGACTTTCTTTTGGCGGTCCGGCAGTGTCGAAGGGGTCCAAGGGACGCAAATGAAACGAAGAAGAAGAAGAAGAAGAAGAGGAAGGGAGACCTAAGGGTATGGTCTCTCTTTCTCTTTCTCCTCCTTCGGTCCACCTAAGTTCATCAGGAGGAATTGAGCTTCTCTGTCTCTGCTGTGCATTCTCTGTGAAGGCTGCTTGACCAGTCTCTGCTTCGAAAAAGCTTTCTCCTGCTTCTGCTTCTGCTTCTCCACCCGGATCTTCCCTCTCCTTCTCCCTCTCTCTAATAAGACTACTAGACACCCCCGTACCTGCCTTGCAGTCAGGCAAATCCCTACTGCCATCACTACAACCACTGCTACTGCTACTGCTACTTTCACTCTTCTCTTTCACAAACACCCACTCCTGTCCCTCCTGCTTGACATGCGGTTTCATCCGCAAGGCATGGGAACTCGAGCCTTCAATCTCTTTCTCTCCCACGTAGGACGATTTGCAGTCTTGTGGACCTTCCCTCAAGCTCTCTCTCTCCGGCCTTGTTACTCCGCTTCCACCAGGAGTAGGAGTAGCAGTACAACCACCGTGGCCATTGCCCCCATGGTCAGCAGGAAGACTCAAAGCGACACTTGCAACGGAGGGTGGCTGCTGCTGCTGCATCTGCTGTGGCGCTTTTCCGTTCCCGTTCCCTGCTGCAGGCTGCTGCAGCTCTTTCTCCTTCAACTGTTTCTCTCTTTCGATCTGCATTCTCTCTCTCCTCCTCTTCCTCGCACTCCTCTTATAGTCTTCGATCTGAATCAGCTGAAAGGTCTTTCGTCCGTCGCACAAGAACGTGCGCAGACGGCGATTCACTTGACACAGCCCTCCATGAATCTGTAGGTAGGGCAAATGAGGGAGCAGGAAAGGAAGGAAGCAAGGCAGGCAGGCAGCAAGAAGGAGTGAAGGCCGTCAACCCGAGCAACAAAGAAAGAAAAGGTGGACGCAGGCAGGTAGGCAGGAAGTCAATCAGATTGCAGGCAGGAGTTAGAATGCGCTGTGTAATTTAAGGGTGACTGCGAAACAAACGCATGCTTAGCTCTGCATGGCTCTCTCTAGACATGAAGGTAGAGCTACTCCTTTTTCCTCTCTGACTGCGTCACAGTCGGCACCCCCGTCTCTCTCTCTCTCTCTGTGTGCTGGAGGTTGCGTATGCAAGAGAGCCTTTCACTGAATGAGACTGGCTATCTGTCTCTCTGTCTCTCGCCTTCGCGCGTTGTCCCCTCATTATGTAAGAGCCAGGTCTTTCATCTGTCGTCAGTCTGCCATCTCACTACTCAACTAACAACTCACCAAGATGCCGCAAATGACGTCGGAGTCGGTCAACTCAGCCAGGCGGAGTCGCATGCCCCCCATGCCCCCCGTTCCCATAAGGCCACCCCCACTGCCACCCCCCACCCCAAGCCCAAGCCCAAGACCAAGCCCGGCCTGTCCAAGCCTGCTTGTTCTTGTTCCACTTCCGCTTTCATCACTCTGAAGACGAAGACGACTGGAAGAACAAAGTGACGAGAGGGGGGCGGAGGAGGTAGAGGAAGAGGAAGAGGTAAGACTCGTTGAGGAGCCTGACCCCGAATTCTCCCCTCCCCCCCTGCCTACAGTGTTTGCCTCCTCAGTCAGCAGGACGCTGCTGCCAGCCTGAGTCTTGTTCCCAACATCTACTGGTTCTTCGAGACGGCTGCTGCCGGACGACGAGACAACAGGCAAAGGCGGCGGCTTCTTCTCCAAGCCGCTGCCCCGGGAGAAACGCAGGAGGAGAAACCTGCATGCATGAACATACAAGCGCACGCATGCAGGCAGGCAGGCAGATGACCGCGTTATCACTTTCATTAAAGGACCCAAAGTAAGCGAAAAGCGTGCTTTCTCTCCTCTCCTCTTCTCTGTTTTCATTCCAACGCACAGAAACGGACGTACCTGAACGACACTTTCGCGTCTCGAAGGAAGGTAAGTGCCTTGCTAATCTCCAGAAAACCGGAGGGCAACGGTTCACTCAAGTGGCCACCTGCTGTGAGGGGATGGGGATGGGGATGCGAATGGACCGAGGGTGGGTGCAACAACAAATCTAGAGGCAGGGGGGGTAGGAAACCTTCGGACTGCTCTCCCCTGTGGTCACCCCTCTTTCCTTCTCCCGGAGCACACGCGGTGGTTTGTGCGTCAATACCAGAGCTGCTGTCAAAATCTTCCCTCTGTTCCTTGCCCCCTCTCCCACCCCTCGAGATTCCTCCATCATCTCCAGCAGAGGCACGTTCTGCTGCTTGGATGTCCGACGGAAGATCGTCGCAGGAGGCACTTATCCACTGCAGTACATGAAGCCCATGCAAATTTGAAACTCAGTCAGTCACTTAACTTACAGACAAGCTCATGATGCCCATTTGTCGGCATACTACGGGATGAGGCCTCGCGGACACGCAAAAAAAAACTACACACGTGTGATTCTATACATCCATCCATACATACATGCATGCAAATGGTTGCGTACGTGCTCAGGGTGGTGACTCAAGGCAGGGCGAAGGACTATTCATCAATATTCCTTTGTAGTGTCACGCATTTACTTTCATACAGAGAAGCATTCATCAATATTCCTTTGTAGTGTCACGCATTTACTTTCATACAGAGAAGCATTCATCAATATTCCTTTGTAGTGTCACGCATTTACTTTCATACAGAGAAGCATTCATCAATATTCCTTTGTAGTGTCACGCATTTACTTTCATACAGAGAAGCATTCATCAACATTCCTTTGTAGTGTCACGAAAGATCTTCTCGTGGCGAAAGACAAGTGGAAGACCGGAAGTGTTTGTCGACACGAATGAGAAGGAGTGAGGGAGCGGAATTCAACTCTGCCGTCTCCCGACCGCCGAAGACGATTCACTGCGCGTGTAAGCCTTTCCCTCCCTGCCCCTCTGGCTGTCACATGAGTCTGCACAGACTGTCGTACACACGGACCTCATCAACCACAGTGTCTGCGCCTGTGAAGAGTTTCGGCAGGCCACGAGATAGAGGTGGAGAGGAAGAAGGGATCGAAGAACTTGAGGGAAGTGAAGCGTCTCCCCCCTCTGCCTCCCTCGCCCCCCTTCGTGAAAGCGCCGCCTGAGAGGCGTTCGTGTGCTGTTGTGCCGATTTTACATTCGTCGTTAGCGTCTTTGGTAAGCAGAGAGAGAGGGAAGCGCTAAAGCGAAGAGCAACGGAGAGGGCGCGAGATCGCAAAAGGGACGATTCTGTTGCATTCCTCTCTTTTTCACGTTCTGCTTCCCTCTCCATAATTTCACACACAGAGGAGAAAGGTGGGTCTCCCTTGTAAGTTCCGTCTTCACAGCTTCTAGAAGACATGGGAATGAAGTTTCGAGGTAAGGACCAGTCACTTGAAGAAAAGAGTCACGTACCTCTGTATACGAGGATCAAAAGAGACTGTCGTTGACTAACGCACAAATTCCAAATTAAGCGGTACACCTCGAGCCTTTGACGCCGTCCAAATCAACGCAAAAAGAAGACTGACAGTCACGGTTTGGTAAAGCGAACCCTCAATCATCACGTTTTGTAAAGCAGAGAAAAGAAAACTTTTTGTCAACGCCCAAATTGTACAGCTACAGAGGCGCTCGCTCCGCTCGCAACTCCAAAGGCCCCGGAGGGCATGAATGAATTACAGCTCCGCCCTCCGCGGGGCCATTCATGCATGCATGCAGGGGCCGCTGCGTCAAGTTGTGAGCGCATATGCCGGGGCCTGCATGTGTGAGCGTCGTCTCAGGTTGTCGGAGGAGGAAGGGATTAAGTGCCCCCCGGGCGGAAAGCTCCGTGCGAACATGTTTCAAGCCTCGCTCCGCCCTCCGGGGCCATGTCCACACAACATTACACGATCCGGTATATGATCAGGGACGGGGGCTGGGAGAAAAAGGTATCGTAGGCCCGGGAGAAAAATTAGTCCCGCCGAAGGCGCGGGATTTCAAAGGAGAAAAGGAAAAGATTTACTCATGCCGCGATGCGCGACGGACCCCCCCCCGCCCCCCGAATGCGCGCCCACTCTTGCAAGTGTATTTATAAATTCGGAATTTTCTATACATAGCTGTACGTACATGCATATATGTACGTATATATAGATCGAGCGTTTCCATCCTTCGATCGCGATCCGCGGCCACTCAATTCCTTGCATTCGTGTCATCCTTGATTCGAATTTAAGAGTATAGGCAGGGGATCGATCGAAGACCAGCCGAAGCATACAAGCATCGAGGCACTAAGAACTTTCATTGAACGCTCAAACAACCTACGTGCCAGCCTGTTTTCCTTTTGCGCTCAACAACGTATGCAGAGAGTCTGACCGATTCCTTCGATCCGTCTGCCAGAAGGAGGCCAGGACTCCAGACAGAGGCAAACAGGACAGCACCGCAGGACCGAAAGGAAGCGCGCGAAGCTGTGCTAAGCACAAAGAGAGGGCGCAAGTGATCCACCTGTTCATTTCAAAAGATATCGACAAATTGATTGAGAGATGAACAAAGCCAGTATTCTGCAGATGCCTGCGTACCATGCTGACGGAACAGGCAGAGACACCTATGTGGCTGCGTCTGCCCCCGTTCCGTGGCGTCCCGTTTCGGTTACCTTTCGGGCGTATGGACAAAGCGCTCCACCCGACAATAACGGCATCCTCACAGAGATCCTCACGGCGCGAAGGTCTGTCCGTCTACACGAGCGCATGCATGCACCGTATGCACATGCATTCCATGTAGATGACTGTGTCTGCTAGTGCATCCGTCTGTGGTGGTTGACTTCGCTGGGAGGCTTTTCACTGTGCCTCTTCGACATGTAGCCCCGTTCTATAAGTTCACTGTGCGTTTTCACATCAGTATACGGCGGCGCGTTCAGTGTGTACGCACTGAATGCATGCTGCATCGGTTTGATGCCTTGCTCTGCCCTGTTCTGCCCTGTCCTTCCTTGCCATTCTCTGCCCTGCGCTATCTTGTTGCGTTTTGTTCTGCCTGTCATCTGTCCAAATGAGAAAACAAGTGTTTTCTGCCTGTCATCTGTCCAAATGAGAAAACAAAAGTGTGTCATCTCCTCCTACACATTCTGCCTTGATCTGGCAAATTAATTGTCTTGTTGTTTTATGTTGTCTTTGCAGACTGCCGGAGCGGCTGGACGTGATAGAGAGGAGAAGAAACGAAGAGGCCAAGGGGTGGAGTTACAAACCTCGACCGCAAACTCAGAGACTGGCAATGTACCAGGAAGCAGAAACAAGCAGACTCTCACAACCAAAAGGGAACGTTGTGAGTCCGCGACTCCCAAAGGTTGGTGGCCGGCCGGGTGTTGCTTGCATGCATGTTTGCTTGCTCTGGATGGCATCTGTGGCCATGCATGAGCATGAAAACGCGTCATTATTGCATGCTGCGTTTGGTGTATTTGTGCAAACTCTGGCACACGCATTGCCGGATGCGCAGACCCGTAGGATCAAGTTCGTTCGTTCCAGCGCTCTCTGGATTGAATTGAATTGAAGAAAACCAGAGATCCCCTTAATTACCCCTTTGAGGATACATGCCCCAAAGGACAAGCTCCTCTGCCCCCCCGCCTCTCTCTCTCTCTCTCTCTCTCTCTCTGTCTCTCTCTCTCTGTGTGTGTGTGTGTGTGTGTGTGTGTGTGTATGTGCGTGCGCGGGCGAGGGGGGTTGGGTAGGGACTGTGAATACATTTGCTCCGTTGTGCTGTATCCATATTTCCCCGATGAGTTTGCCTAAGCTCTTTCTGGTGTGCATGAGTGTGTTGATGATCCTTCTTCCCTTCGTTCCTACCTGATCCTCTCATGCATGCAGAGCTATCGGCACCCCATAAACGCTCTCTACCGCACCCCCGTCGAAGCGTACACGGCCTACGGTGGATGGCCTGTTCGGAACTTCTCTGTCTCTCCGGGTCTGGGAAAGGGAGGGGGGGGAAAGGGAAACTCCAAAGCCGCAATTAAGGAGAGGGAGAGTGGAGGAGGGGAACTTCAGACAAGGAGTCACAGCCCCCGCCAGGCTTCTCCTCCTCCTTTTTCCTTCAGGACTTCCGACGAGAATGCCGTCACGTCACCCCCTCGCCCAGCAGGTACGTCTGTCTGTCTGTCTGTCGGTCTGTCTGTCTGTCTGTCTGTCTGTCTGCTTGTCGATCATGCAGTCCGTTTTCTTGCCCGCCCGCCCGCCTTCATGGATGGATGGATGGATGGACATTGGAGCGATGTGCAAAAGACGATCGATGTGCAGGACACGTCAAAAAAGGGAAACGAGACAGAGAAAAAAACTGGTACAAAAACAGGAAGAGAGAAAAGCTGGTACGGAAGGTCTGAACAGATGATGACAGGCTCAAAGAGAGAGCACGTAATGGACTTACCGACTGGCTGACGGGCCCTAGAGAGAACAGACATGGGAGGAAAGCACAGGGAACAGACATGGGAGGAAAGCACACACGGGCCCTAGAGGGAACAGACATGGGAGGAAAGCACACACGGGCCCTAGAGGGAACAGACATGGGAGGAAAGCACAGGGAACAGACATGGGAGGAAAGCACACTCTCTTTCTCTGTCCTCATCCCCCTGTTTGCCTCCCTTTCTCTCCCTGCCTCTGCCTCTTGCGCAAACGGTGATACATGCCCAGCCAGCACATGCAGTTACAAGAAAGTTTCCATCCATCATCAGAACATCAAAAAATGATTACTGTTAGCTGAAAAATGTTTATTTCTTATGTTTGCAGGGAGGGCAAAATACCTGCAGACGTCCCCTGTTGAGAGGGCGCGCCGGTCGACCTTCCTCCTTCTTCCCCGCATCGCCCCCGACGCGGCGGACCCGAACGAGCCTGTGCCCAACGGAGGTCTGGACTTTTCGAGAACCAAGGGGGCACGAGTAACCAACAGATATCAAAATCCCCATGTTGCAGCAAACACTGGAGCATTCACTCACCGTTGAGTTGAGTTGAGTCGGGTCAATTAAGCAAATGTGAATGAGCAGCTCGATTCGTGTTTTGTTCTTTATCTTGATTGTTTTTCAGTCAGCCCATGGGTCGATGAATTGGGGTTTGGGTAATTGGCTCAATCAGAACAATCCGATTGATGATCAGCTGAGATCATCAGATACTCACTCCGTCTTGCAAGCAATTCAGTTGATGGGAGGGAGGGGTACAGGAACAGCTGCCGTGCGTCCATGCGTTAGCCTCCCAGTGTGTCTACATGTATGTTGGTGTGTCTGCCCGTGTGTCTGTCTGTCTGTGTGTCTGTCTGTGTGTCTGTCTGTCTGTCTGTCTGTCTGTCTGTGTGTCTGTCGTCTCTCCCCTCTTTAGTTGCTCACTTATTGGAGTCACATACACAAAACAGAACAAAGTCAAACGAGAAAGAAAACCATTTGCTTTCAGAGAGGGAGGAACGAATAAACGAAACAAAATGAAATGAAGGGCATGCATGGATCGAAAGTGAAGAGAAAAACACTCACTCGGGGGTGGAGCGCGGGACGAAACTGACTGAGGCGGCAGAAAGAGACAGGAAGGGCAGCAAGTCAAAAACTTAGGAAAAATGAAAAACGGATCGAGAGAAAAAAGAAAAACAAGGAAGCGTTCAAACCAATCGAATTTTCCTTCCCTTTTTTCTTTCCTTCATGATTCCTTCGCCGTGCGGGATTTTTTGTCTTCTCTTCTCTTCTCTTCTCTTAGGTGTGTCTTATCGCCTCACCTTTCTGCCCAGCTGTACGTTTGCAGGTCTGTGGGCTCCACTTTTGCTCCCCCGCCCTCCCTCGATTGAATTGAAGAAGAGATGAATCTTTTTAAAGCTTTCTGGCTGCCTGCCTAATGATTCCTCTCCTTTCCAGCCATGCAACCAACCGCAGGCACGCAACGTTCATGCACCGTCTTCAATTGGATGTGCGTCGCTCCCTCTTGTCCGTCCGTCTTTCCTTCCCTCCCTCCCTGAATTTTTCGTCCCTGCAGCTCGTTTGCATGCATGCGCTCAGAATGTGCCTGCCTGTGTGGCTCGATCGATCGATCAGTGGATCCGTACGTACGGTTGGAAAAAAGGAAGGAAGGAAGGAAAAAAGGAAGGAAGGAAGAAAGGAATGGGTGCTCGATCCCTCCCTTATGGATAGATGTTGTCATCAGTACATGCATGCCAGAGAATGCCTTCGCCTCACTTCATTTATTCCGTTTGTACTGCATGCATGCATGCATGCATGCGCATCGATCGCTGAACGTTGGATCGCAGGGATGATCATGCGGTGGGTGCTTTTGTGGGTGCATGGAGGGACGTGATTTTGTTGTCACAGCAGCAGGCTCAGATAGACCGGGGATCGAGCACTAATAACCACACACACACATACACAAATAATCCAGCAACCAACACATACACACACACACACACACACAGGGAGAGAGAGAGAAAGAGAGAACGAAGGACAGAGAGTGAAAGACTGACTGAGGCCTGCAAAAAGACACACCGTACTGGGAACGATGGAACCTTCAATCAATCAAGCAAGGCGTGCGCCATTCATTTGAATGATTGATCGGTTACCATGTGATGTGATTGGTTCCTTGAGATACATCGTGCATGCACAAGAGGGTCTGCGTGGGGCTCGGTTCGCTGCGTGCGTGAGTGAAAAAGGGTGCGGGCAAAGGGAGGGAGGGAAAGGGAGGGGAAAGGGCAAAAGAAATGGAACCGGTGAACGGGAAAATGTTGGATCGATCGATCGATCGATCAATTGAAAAGAGAATAAAGAGAAGAGAAGCTTTACATGATGTGAGGAATTAACATGGCTGTCCGGACGTCTAGCTCTCTGATAGACCTGCATCGGCTTCGTTCATTCGTCCATTCAAAAACGAAGTCAGGGAAGAAAGAAAGGAGACCAGACTCAAGCGAGTCGGTCGTAAGACGAGGAGAGAAGCGGGCCTGATAATGCAGGGGGGGCAGGCCCTGCCCCGCCCTGCATGTCCAGCTGCGTTCTGCATCCATCTCACTGTCAAATGATTATGCATCGATCGCATTGTTTGCATGTATGCACTTAATTGTATGACTCTGCATGCATTCGTTGCATGTTGCATCGATCGATCGTTTTTTCAGTCAATCAACGGCCGCGTCCTTCTTTCGAATATTTTCACCACGACACACAAAACATGCAGAAACAGACAAGACTTGCAGAGACATACAGACGCGTGTACACGCACACCACATTCACGTACCGGCATGCACAAAAGAAAAAGAAGGCAATGTTGACTGAAAAGGGCCAATGAGGAAGTGTGTTTTTCGTCTGCCGGCCAGATATGCTGATCTATCAGTTTTTTGGTGCATCACAAGAATGGAGTAGCGGACGAAGGGTTGAGGGCATGGTTGGACGTTCACTCACTCACTCAGCTTCTCCTTTTTCTGTACGTAGAGATTGAAGTGCTGGTAACCGCATGCGGCCTTCCTTCCTTCCTTCCTTGTTTTGCTGTCCCCTGATCGAAGGAAGGCACAGAGACTTGCAGACAGTAAAGAAACATCGAGGAGCATGCACTGTGGCGGGAAAACTTGAAGTGCTGGAAGGACACTGAGGGAAGGGGGCGGCTAAGATTTTTCACTCCAAAAATCATCCCTCCATCAAATTGTCAATCAGTAAAGCCACTACGAAAATCAACGTACAGCGAGTCTGAAGAGGATCGAGAAAAGAAAAACTAAATCAGCTGCATGCCCGGAAGGAAGGCAGGTGGTAAGGCAATTCCCTCGAGTCCATCCATCCGACTTGATTCGGCCGGACCGCGGGATTTCCCACAGCAGCAGGGCACACTCAGATCGATTGACCAATCCCGATCGATGGAGGAACCAATGAAGGTCCAATCCAATGGATGGATGATCGTCCGATTCGATCCCTCTGAGTCCCTCCCTCCCTCCTTCTCTTCCTGCCTTAATTTCTCCTTTTTCCTTTTCTCGGTCCACCCTCATCCTCTCCATCCACCTTTCATCCATCTGGACCAGGTGCATAAACTCGACTACGGGATGGCGTCTTTCCTTGCCCCCCGATAGATCAGATCGAAAGCTGGACAAACCCATGCACCCAAACGAGGTGCAAACAAATGCACGCGAAAGAGCCGACCACCGTTGGAGACTCACAACAAAAAAACAGAAAGGATCGAGACGAATGCGTCTCGGTGTACGTCTAAGAGGAGTTACTGACTTTGAGGGAGATTGTATGATGAGAAGTAAGAAAAGAGAGGTTCACGATTAACGAACCTCACTTGGACGTTGGGAGTTTGCAGTGCTCTTTCAGTTAGACAGAGAAGGTTTTCATCGATTTTGAAATTGCACAAGGCCCAAAGTCTAGCAAAGAGCTTAAATTTTAACATAAAACAAAGACAAACCAAAAAAGTACTGGCATATGTTGATGGATGCGGCAGGATGCCAAACATAAAAGATATGCAAACTGTTAATATATAAATGTTAACACCATGGTGCATGGTGCGTGTGAGGCAGGTAATGAACCAGCCTTGCCAGGAGCGCACTCCTATTATAGTGACACTGCCATCCATCGTGCGTTTGGATTGCGCACGATTGAGAGCACTGTCAAACTCGCCAGACTCTGGTAGCTGGACCATGTTGGGAGGATGGGGGGAGAGCGTCTTCCCGGCCCGTCAGTTGTTGTTTGGGCATCTCCCAGGAGAGCGCCCCCTTGGTCGACCCCTCCTTCGTTGGAGCGACTGTGTCCTTTCTAATTTCCGCCTTCTGGAAATCAATGAGGCCGAGTGGCAGACGCTTGCCTCTCATAGGGGCAGGTAGAAGGCTTTAATTCAAGACGGGGTGAAAAAGCAGTGGAGGAAAAGGGAAGGAAAAGCGAGGTGAGAAAGGGGCAGAGAGATAGAGATGCGAAGTATGCGGCATGTAGACGAACGTTTTCCACCTTCCACAGGCTTCGCATTCACACTAGCAAAGCATACAAAGACCTCGCCCCTAGAGAGCCAGAGCAGCCGAAGAAGACAGTCACAGAAAAGAAAAGAAGCTAGGTTCAGGGCTGTCAGGTGAAAGAAATTCTTAGGAATTACAAGCAGAGAAGAGGGGGGCGTTATGAGGTGGCATAGCATGGTTGGCAGTCAAAATCGCATGAAGCAGCCTCACTCATGTACAAGCACGCCATGCCAGAAGTGGAAGAGTTTGAAAAGAAATGTTGTTGTTAAGCTAGTTGCCAAATATTGCCGAATGAGGGTCCATCATTAACAATCTGCCTTGCATGTCGTGACTTGCCGAACGCTAAACGCCTATTATAGGCCAATGGCAATGACGTATGATAATGATGATGACTGTATAAAAAAGAGAGTGCATGATGATTAAATATTTATAATTAAACTTCAGGAATCAATTTTTACTACGTACTGAGTAGTTGCCAATCCTAGTGCCAAATCTGCCGATCTCTACTATTCGTAAGTCGATCTTGGGAACTGAAATGAAGCCATGTCAAAATCATGCATAAATTGTATGTAACATAATTGGTGGGGCTAGCATTGGCTACTAGCTGAAAACAGACTAGACATATGCCCTTAACGTTAGCTTTCAGAGTTAGGGTTGCTAGCAGGGTTGCAAATTTGAAGTATATATCAGTTGTCATAGGCTCTAACACTAGATTCTGCGGCTAGTAAGAAATATAAAGCTAAATATAAAACAAAATACTATTTAAAATAATACTAGAGCTTTCCAATGATGCAGCTATTTAAAAGTAAGCACTATATACTTTCAGTAAGATGAACTATAAAATAAGACAAATATATTCTTCAATTTGTTCAGTGGGGACCTTGGGGTATTTAATCCCCAAGGGCCATTGAAGAATTTATTTATTAGTATTAATATCTATTTGTATGTAGTTTTGGTAAGCTCTGCTTTCATGTTTTACCCTTTATTGCTCAATTTATTGCAACATTTGAAGTGTTCTACACTCCATGACCTTCTTTCTTGACCTTTTTCAAACTTGACGTTACTTTGAATGAGAATTACCGAAGCTCCTTGAATCGACCGAAAGGCATTCCATCCCCACTCCTGTCCATCCGCTTTTAAGTTAAGAAGCGTCAATGCTAATGAATGAATAAATGAATGAATGAATAAATGTGTACATGCCCTCCATCCACGCGTCTGAATCTCCGCTGTTGTTCCTCTTTGCGCCATCTGTTTTGCTACACGCTGCTTTTTTAAGACCCAACCTGAGTTCATCCTGGATCTGTCTGCATCGCTCTCTGCTGCTTGTGAGCAAGTGTATTTAATTTCAGAGACGGACCCTTTCAATTTCCTCCCAGCGTGCCCCGCTCTTTGGTCTTTCCTCGTCCGTCCGTTTAATTTTGCTTCTCGCTCGATCATCAATTCTCCGCTCTCTCTGGCCAGACTACTTACACAGACCTCTATGTATAGAACAGACTTTCAAGCAGGCAGGCAGGCAGACGGACAGAAATGTCTATTGCAGAAAGCTGGCTCCATGTTCTCTCTCTCTCTCTCTCTTCGTTCCTCTTCCGTCTGTCTGACCCTCGATCAATCAGCAAAGAGATACCGCACTTCCTTCCTCGATCGATCATGCCAGATGCATGCATGTATCCTTCTGATCGATCCTTCTATAGTGTGCGTGCATGCGTGTGTGCGTGCGTGCGTGCGTGCATGTATGTCATGTGTGCGTGCATGGTTGTATGAGAAGGACATGCATCAGTTCCCCCCCCCCTGTCGAACGATCGATCGAATGTCCTGAAGTAAGTCGATCGGAAGAATCATTCGATCGATCAGTGATGTTTTCGCAGCGACCGACGAGAGGTTGCATGCCTGCAGGGGGGATCGGAAGAAAAAAAGAGAAAGAAACCCACACAGCAGAATGCGGAAAGGGCTTCGAAAACGCATGCATGTGCATGCACTGAATCCCATGAGGCAGCGAGAGAGAGAGAGAGAGAGAGAGAGAGAGCGCATGCATGCCGGCTCTCAAAAACACATGCATACCAAGTAGTAATTTAGACACATGCAGAACAAGAGACATATATGTCCACCACGCGAATGCTGTACACATGTATTTCACATGCAATCAAGCGCCCACCCATTTCACTCAATATGAAAGCACGCCCCTCTATCGCACTTCCAAGGAAATCACCGCTTGAGTCCATTCATTCATTCGAGAAAAAGAACGAACGAACGCCCGTGCATGAATGCCCATTCATCGATGTGATTGATTGCCTCAAGCAATGATGAATGCATGCGTGAAAGACATGTTAATTTCTTCCGTCGGTACGGTTTCGCATGCAATCTAAATGAATGCACACCTGCACATAGACAGATCATCAACGAAAGCATTCACGCAAATCCACTCAATATTCAGAAAGAGATAGAGACACGAAGGCCCGACTGAACTGACGTCAGAGCAGAAAGGGGCGTTGTCGGTCTGCCTGAGGCTGATCCCTTTGAGACCATCTGTGCCTGAGGCTGCTGAGGCGACAGAGGGGGAGCCCCAGAGGCAGTGCGCGCGTATCTCTCATGATCGATTCTCCTCAGGTGATGCTGCAAACATTCATTTCATTTCATGCAGAAAGAAAATGTGTCGGTGTGACGGTGCGTATGTGTCTATGTGCTCACACATGTGTATGTGTTGACTTGGGGATGGATGGAGGGAGGGAGGGACGAGGGAGGGAAGGATGGGCCGATGCATTGAAAGATGGATGGATGCGTCCGACTACTTTGAGGATAGATCGTCGCGCTACTGCACAGCTAGAAGCTAGGGGTGTATGAAAGCTGTGTGGGACCCCCTTTTTATTTATGCCTGCTACATCATTGCAGACAGACCCCCGGCTGGCTGGACAATGTGAGGGAGCTGGACAATGTTTGTGTCCATGATCATTTGTGTGGCGTTTCTGTTCTGTTACGCCGTATCGCATGTTGACAGTCGACTCTGGTGTAGCTGATTTTCAGATCCAACTTTTCTTGATGCTCTCGGCTGGCTGGCTGGCTGGCTGGCTTACTGACTTGTGTCTCCATGGCCACTTTGACGTTGTGGTACCTTTGCAGCAGCCTTTCCAGCTCTGCCTTCCTCGCCTGCCTGCTTTCCTCCCTGCCCGACTGAACCCGCTTCCTCAAACCTGCATCGACCGGGAAGAGAAAAAAGGAGTGTCGAGAAAGTGAAATAAAAGAAGAAAGAAACAAAGTTAGAACGAAAGAGAAAGGCACACAGGTATACATCGACATTGACATAGACATGTGCGTGTATGTGTACATATATGTATATATATATATATATATATGTAGAGAGAGAGAGAGAGAGAGAGAGAGAGAGAAAGCGTGCGCTTAGGAGGAGACTGCTGCTGACAGTGAGACCCCAAAACCAGCATTATTGCAAAGCAATACGAACAACAGAATTTATTGATATTGATGCAATCCTGTAATTCCCCACTTTCTGCCTGGGAGAGTCTACCAAGCACTCCCCGCCCGGCCGCCCCTCTGCCCTTTGTTCTGTCTGTCCCTCCTTCCGTCCGTGTTCTGTCCGTGTTGTAAAAAGAAGGGGACAGACTTCGTGTACTCTCAACATCATCCATACATACAACAGTTGACTGCAGGCTCCTGCAGCCGACGCACGCACATACCTGCCATCTCGAGGTGCTGCTTTCGGACGAACTGGTCTTCCAGAAGGTCAATCTTTTCCTGTCGGGCCTTTCTCCATCTGAAAGTTTCTTGATCTTCCAGCGAGTCTGCCTGCAAGCATACATGCATGCATACATTCGTGCATGGATGGACTCCGACACGATGAGTGCATAAGTGTGAGAATTGATTGATTTGTTGGAGGTCAAGCTGAAGTGCCGATCAGTCATATTGATTAGAAATGCATGCACGGTCTTCTTCATCTCTTCACCATGATCCAAGAAATCACATGGCCGGAGGGCGTCAAAAGGGTATCTCATGCAGCCCGCAAGAAATAAAAAAGAAGGAAAGAAAGAAAGAAAAAAAGAAAGAAAAACTGTCTCTCTGACTTTCTCCCTGTGACGGCCCTGCTGCCTCCTTTGTCCAGTCGAATGTCCGTTGTAGCCTTTCAGTTCCTTGCGTCTGTCGCTGTTGAACTTTGCAACCGATGTACCAACCATTACCCACCTGTGCTTTGATTTTGGAGGCTTCGGCGTAGTTCTTCTGCTTTACAAGCGTGGCCTCGACTTTTCGGAGTGTCAAGAGCTCCTTGGACCACCGCGGCGTACGTGGAGCCGTCTCCTGCATTCATTCATTCATTGATGCATTCATTCGTTCATTTATTCATTCATTCATTCATTCATTCATTCATTCGTTCATTCATTCATTCATTCATTCATTCATTCGTGTATCCATGCACTCACATTCATTGATTCAGCTGTGGGCCCTGGATTATCTTGCTTTCTCTTAATTCTGATTTATTGCTCGCTTGGATGGATGGATGGATGGATGGATGGATGAATATATATGCACCTTGTGGAGCTTCTCCGAGTAGGCCATGCATTTACTTTCATACAGAATGCATGGAGCGCTCCCTGAAAAAGAATTATGTATGGAAGTAAATGGATGCACCTACCTTGTGGAGCTTCTCCGAGTAGGCCATGCATTTACTTTCATACAGAATGCATGGAGCGCTCCCTGAAAAAGAATTATGTATGGAAGTAAATGGATGCACCTACCTTGTGGAGCTTCTCCGAGTAGGCCATGCATTTACTTTCATACAGAATGCATGGAGCGCTCCCTGAAAAAGAACTATGTATGGAAGTAAATGGATGCACCTACCTTGTGGAGCTTCTCCGAGTAGGCCATGCATTTACTTTCATACAGAATGCATGGAGCGCTCCCTGAAAAAGAATTATGTATGGAAGTAAATGGATGCACCTACCTTGTGGAGCTTCTCCGAGTAGGCCATGCATTTACTTTCATACAGAATGCATGGAGCGCTCCCTGAAAAAGAATTATGTATGGAAGTAAATGGATGCACCTACCTTGTGGAGCTTCTCCGAGTAGGCCATGAACTCCAACCTGTGCCTCTCCCCCAGTTGCTGACACAGGGCATCTGCATACAGGCAGGCAGGCAGGGGGGGCATATGCGTGCATGCATGCATGTGGAAGGAAGAGCGGGGGGGCACGCGGGCGGATGGCATGACCGGATCGAAGAGACATTGGGGAATTTAGCGGAGAGGAGAGAACAGAAAGCGGGTACATGCTGAGGGAGGCAGGTTCTGTGTGATGTGCATTCAAATGCTCGATCGTGCATTTCTTTCTTTCATAGAATTCGCGATGAACATGTGCCCAGTCTCGTCGACGCACGCTTTCAGGGCGATGAACAAGAAACAGGGCATGAACTTTCCTCTCATCCTTCATTTGTGATGCGTATGCGTCGGGCGAAAATTGCAGAGGCGAAGAAGGAAAACAGACAGTCTTCTCTTCTCTATGCGACTTAGCGTGCCCCCTCCCCTCCCCTCCCCATGGAGACTCCCCATGCATTCTTTTTTTCTCGGCGAGCGCTCCATTTGATTCTCCTCTCTATGTCCATCCATCCATCCATCCATCCATCCATCCATTCATCCATCCATCCATCCATCCATCCATCCATCCATCCATCCATCCGTTCGCCTGGTACGACGTTGTGCGTCGATCAGTCAAGTTTGGCTTGATTGAATGAATGTGCATTTAAACTTGGGCAACCCGCGAACAGGCCAAAAACAAAGCAGGCAAGAGCTTAGGCATCAAGAAGGATTTTCTTATACCACACATGGAAGTCACACATCCCCACACAAGCAAAAAGCACACAGACGAAGGGCAGGCAGCACTCTGGAAGGAAAACCGACTAGACATACGGATCGATTTGCGATGGATGATTCTACGGCTAGCTCTATCGACTTCTTTCATTCACTCGACTCACTTGCATGGAGCTCAAACTCCTGGACTTTTCTATCCTGCACGCAAAAAGAGAAAGAAGCAAGATGAAAGAAAGAATTCATGCCAACATGAGATAGGAACACAAAGCCGGCGGCCGAAAATATTGAACCAAAATGACCTCCCAACACGTTTCAAGGGGAGTAATGCGATTCCTGGCGAGAGAGATCTTTCGGTCGTGCAAGCATGGGGGGCAGATCCAGACGGCAGATCGAGGAAAAGTGGGCATCGGGAGTTGCATCTTTCCGCTTTTGTCACTTAATGAAACATGTTGCTATAAAGTGTGCTGTAAAGACATCACCAGCTGAGTCTGAAAGAAACACCACTCAGAATGGCAGACATTGTAAGAGGCTCTCTCTCTCTCTCTCTCTCTCTCTCTCTCTCTCACACACACACACACACACACACACACACAGAGAGAGAGAGAGAGAGAGAGAGAAGAACATCTACACATTCACGTGTAGACTTTTTCGCAGACAAGCAACGGGCCGAAGAATGCACTGTTTACACATGGTCATACACAGCAAGTCCAAGTTGCTCTCTCCTCCGTTCTCTTCCTTCAAAAAAAGCACGCTTTTGCATAGTTCCCTTCCAACCCCTCCCTTCTATCCATACAGAAAGAGAGACCTGACATGACCAACCCAGATGTCGTTAAATTCTTGCAGTTCCTTCATGTGCGCCTCCTCGATGCCCAGTTTTTCTGCAAGCTGCTCTGCTCGTATCTGGTCTCTTCGCCTGTTCTGCTCCTCCAGTCGCATCCCGCTGAGTTGATTCTTGATCCGTGTGGCTTCCTCGTACTGTCCTGCCTCCTCAAATTCTCTCATCGATGCTTCCAGAAGGGCCACCATGTCACTCGGGTGCATTCCAGCAGCAACAGGGACAGGGGCGTCTGCTGATGCCTCCATTATTTGTGGTCCAGAGTCAGAGTCTGATCGACAGTAGATGGATAAGAGAGGGAGAAGCAGCGTTGCTGGATGAAGTCTTCAGAACCCAATGTTGGCCTGGAGAGCTAGAGAATGGTAGAATCTCCTGTTGTCCTTTTCTCTTTGCACCTTTTAAATCCAAGACCATGCAGACTGATTCAAAACACAGAATCACTCGAGAGTGCAATGAGTGAATGCGCCCAGGCGCCCACTCACTCGCTAAGTCACTCGCCCGTGCGCAATTGTTCCGAGTGGACCTCCTCTGCTGTCGATCTCGTTTTTCGCCTCTCTCTCCGTCTCGATTGATGGTTTGTAGACACTGTTGCACTTCGTGTCGTTGCAACAATTTGTCTGAGCAAAGTGGCGGATATCTTGCTTTCCTCCTTCAGTGTGAAGCACAATGCTGCGGAAGCATGATTCGGGTCTTCAGCAGGTATTATTCTAGCCGAGCAGACTGCTGCATATAGATTGTTGACGCAGACGTGTACGTATAGAGAGATCAATATAGACAGCTAGTTAGGATATATCTATATATACGTACACATATCGATGTATACGTACATAGAATGCACAATCGCGGCGTTTTCGCGCGACTTGCGCGCGCGCGCGGAATCGCGCGCATGCATGCATTCATGCATGAGGCGGGCCGGGGCGCCGCCGCGCGTGCGGGCCGCCGGCGGGGCGCGCGGCCGGGACTTAAATTTGCAGGAGTAAATTAAAAAAACACCAAAAATAAGCAAACGAAAAAAACAATTAAGCCGAGCAAATTGAAGCGCCAGACTTGAGAGAGCTGATTTCAGAATCACAGTGTGACCACACGCGCTTTATGCGTCAGCCGACAGTTTCATTAGCACAACGTGGTTGCTCTAGGTGTGGACCTCAGCTTCTCTAGAGACATACTAAACATACAAAAGGGTGTATAGCAGTTCGCTCTTTCCCGGTCTTCTCGGCGTCTCTCGGTTTCTGGTCTTTCAAGAACTCTTCCTTCCCCTCGACGACAAGTTAGTCCTTCTGGAAGGACCCCTCCCGCCTGCCTGTCCCGTTTCTTCTTTCTGTTCTGGCAGTGCTGTGATTTTGTATAATCCATGTAAAACGCCACAAGAGTCTTTTGTTTTGCGTCCCTTCTTGCAGTGGCTCCTAAGGAGAAGGCGGTGTTGAAGGACAAGCCCAAGAGAGGCTCTTCTGGGTACAATCTGTACATCAAGGCAGGTGGGTACACTAATGAGTATTGCTGGTGAATGGCATGGCTGCTTATATTCTTATTGGACCGAATTTATTGGAAGGCCGAAAGAGAACCATCAGGCGAAGGCCACAATTTGCCTGATAAGGGCATCTGCTTCCTTCGTCATTCTCCCGTCTCTCTCAGACCTCCATCACCGTTCTAACGCGACTTCATGTTCTTACGTCCTTTCCGGCGATGTTCGCTGAGGGTCGATGCCTGGGGAGGTACATACGTGTGCACATGATCGGTGCACAGGTGGGAAAGGGAAGGAAGAGACAACTGAGTATTCTAGGCAGGCAAGACCGCCCAAGTGTTTTGAGAAAGGAACCCCCCCTTTGTTATCCTCTTTACCCCCATTTCTTCCTGAAGCCCACTTTATGAGCAAAGAGGGCTTTCACGCTCGGATGCTGGACAAATCCTGCTTGGAACCGAAAACACGAAATTAACCCATTTTAGACAAATCGCCACACTGCCCCTTTTTTTCGTCTTGAGTCTCAAATGCACTCATTCAGTGCGACCTCTTGTTCTTTGTCGTCTTTTCTTTTGCAAAGCCTTCTCCTCGTCTGTCCTATCCACGCCTGCCTGTTGCGCCGATCTTCCGCAAGGATGCGTTCAATCCAGCTGTCTTGTTTCTTGTTCCGACCATTCTTCGCCCTCTTCTTTCTTCCTTACCCCCTTCCTCTCTTTGTCTTCCCCTCTTTCTCTTCCTCCCCCTCTTTCTTGTTTTCTTTGGCTCTCCCCCCCCCCCCCCCCCCCCCCCCCC
>JAHBMJ010000353.1:40000-45055 GCA_018398765.1 Chromera velia | reverse complement strand
TATGTATATTGTTTATATATATATATATATATATATATATATATATATACATATAAGAATCTGTTTATCTAAGGAGGCACAGCGACTCTCTACGGTCTCAGGGTATGGCTTTTCACCGCCGGGTACTCCCTGAGATCCCTCAGGCCGGCGCGAGCACTTACTTTCGGAGTCTCCTAAGACATCAACCTTCCAACCGGTCTACTGACGCAGGGGCCGAAGGAAGACGAAAGGCAGCTCCAATTTCTTCGATGGCGACAGACGGGTGAATTGCCTGGAAAAGTCGGGGACGTCGCAACAAAAGAAACCCTGCAGCCGGACTCCTCGTCCTCCTGCTTTTCACGAGTGAGAACCGATTTAGATACTGGTAGGTCTCGTCATACTACTCTCTTCTATAATATAAGAAGACCTACGGAGAGTCGGGGGTGAATGAAATGCACGGTGGCGAGAGAGAACCAGGGAGGGGGGCGTCCCCCCCCCGGAGAAGCTGACCGGTTGCCTCACGTAGCGATGTCTCCCAGTAAAACAGACCGACCTATCACTAGGATCCTCAAGGAGAATTAACCGACCATTGACGTCATTGACAAGAACCCTGCGATCCAAATGTCATGAAAAAGTGAGACAAAGAAAAGAAGGGAGAGAAAGGGCGGGCAGGAGACACCAGGGAAAGGGATAAAAAACGAACAACAAGAACGACAGCGAGACCAAACAAACAAAGAAAGAAAAAGCAGAAAAGAGGCAACAGGAGACAAAAGGAGACAAGAAAAAACAAGAATATACTAGAAGATCCAGAGGTCTTTGTCGGCAGATGAACTCAAAGACGAACCCACTCGTCCTCAGCTGCCACACAACGTCCACGCCAACTCCCTTCACACCCAAAGAGATGCCCGCTGCATGCAGACAAAAGGACAGGTGCACAAAGACCAGGAAAAACAGTCAGTAGACGACTACACGGAGAGATCGATGGAAGAGGATGGGAAAATGTGAACGAACTTAACGATCAAATACGTTTAAGAGGCCAAAAATAGAGAATCAATCACTCTCTCTCTCACACACACGCCAAACATATAGCAAACAAAGAAAGTAAGAACAAAAGAAAGGAGGGAAGGAAAGAAAGGAGGGGAAAAAGACAGACAGACAGCAAAAAAGAAACAAACAAACAAACAAAGGAAGAAAGAAACAAAAAAAAGGAGGGAACAAACAAGAGAAGAAAGGCCGAGGAAGAAAAGGAATCTATCAGATGGAGAAGCACGGTGACTCCAAATGACTGACCGTCACAAGAAGGCTCCCATGCTCGTTCCCTTTTTTGCTCTTCCACAAAACCTTCCTAGCTCTCGATCACAAAGAGAGAGAAAGAGAGAAAACCTGCCCAGCTCTAGAACGAACAAACAAAGAATCTCTTGATCCATTTACGACTGCCCTCACCTATGAGACTGTACCAACACACAAGGAAGGAGGATCAGAAAGAGGCAGGAACTAAGGAGAATCAGTCAGTGCACAAATACACACAGATCCTGTGCTGTTCTGTACTGTCAGAGACAAACCAGAGATAGGAAGCTACGAGCAGAAAGCACCAAAGAAAGGAGTCACGGAGGAGAAATCAACCATCGGACATGCACGCTAAGCCAAAGAAAAGAAACTCAAACAGACAGCGACAGAAAGGGAGAAAGAAATACATTTAAAAAAAACAGAGGGAAAGTGAAGAAAAAATACGTACTGAAGGAGGAAGAAAGACAGAAAGAGAGGGAGAGGCACTAGGGTCTGACACTTTGTGAGGGTACCCTAGGTTTGAAGTTAGGTTTTTCAATAAAAACTTAAATTTTTGATGTTTTAAAAGAGAATTTTGGAGCTCAATTTGCTAGAAAAGCTTAAAAAACGCTAAAATAGGGTCGAGTGGCTAAGGTCAGGGTAGGTTAGGGTAGGTTTAGATGAGTGTAAAACCCATTTGCTACGTCCAAAGGTGTTTAATCATGAAATATATTTATT
This sequence comes from Chromera velia, assembly GCA_018398765.1. Taxonomy (NCBI): domain Eukaryota; family Chromeraceae; genus Chromera; species Chromera velia. The sequence continues at coordinate 43,072 of JAHBMJ010000353.1, read as the reverse complement.
CACTAGTTACTCACTTCAAAAGTAATATAATCAGGAATATATTCAGGAATATATTCCTAAATTAATTAAGGGGGGGTCCGGGGGGCGGAGCCCCCCGGGCTACATTTTTAATTTTATTTTTTTTTAATATAGTTTATAACTATAAAAAATTGGTTTTGAAAAAGATAAACAGGGGCTATCTAGCTGTTAGGCACTGTTAATAGGCAGTAGTGTAACAGTTACTATACTAGACTGTGTTACAGTGTTACTAGAATTTTATAAAATCTTACCATTTATAAACTTATTAAACTAGCAAATGACATATCATATGAATACGCGGTTGAAAGTTCATACACGTTCTCATTGCATAAACATGCACACACTACACCAAAACATGCATGCACACTGCAGCACACACTGTATAGCAAAAGGAGGCCTTACTGTATCTGAAGGATTCCCCCTGCTTCCACCTTCCACCACGCAACTTCGCGCATGCTGATGTACGAACCTCGGTTGTCACAGTCTTGGTATGTTGCCATGTTTTTTCCATTCACTATCCCTTCCATCCATCTAATCTGAAGGATTCCCCCTGCTTCCTGACTTCCTTCTTCAGCATCTTCAATTGGAAGCTTGGTTTGCGGTGTGACCCACGCTTTCAGCTTTCCTGACTGATCAATTCCTGAGCTTGACTTGTATTGAACCTCAACTGGAGCACCTCTATGGTGGTGGAGACAACGTGAGGAAGCAGAGTGGCATTATCTCCCATCTTTACAATTTTCTTTTTAAGCTCATTCTGATGCTGGGTAGCGATTGCTTTTTTGATTTTTTCTGTCTTCTTTTTGCAGCTTCGAAGGTGAGTCCAAAGATTGGACGTCCCTCTACTGCTTCTGGCTGTTGTCCCGCAGGAATTGCATGTATACGATTCTATAGGTTTGCACAAGCCTTCAGACTACTCCCAAAACATTTGTTTTTATAACATAAAAAAAAAACCACGCACCATTAGAATGACCTAAGGTATTAAAGACTAGTAAGAATCGGACTTTGGCTAATTAATCACTTTATTCAATCACATTCAGTCACTTCATGGGATAATTAAATATATTCTAATCACAAGTGACTAAACACCTTTGGCTACGTCAGGTTTAGAATTGGTTTGAAAACCATGGTTGCACCAGACTTAAACCTTCCAAACCTCTTCAAACCCGTCCAAACCTGGTCAAACTTCTGAAATCTGTATGTGAATGATCTGTTAAAAGTACATTTTGTACGTTTTTGCCGGCAGGACCACATCTGTGACACTCTATGCATGAGCATTTCAGGAAGGGCATACAGCCTCGCTCGCATCAGCATTCACAGTAGCCACTGTATTCTCCTTATCCTGCCCCCGCCCCTTTTCCCCCCTCTTCTTTCCTGGTACGATCTTTGTTTGTTTGACTGCCTCTCCATGGAAACCACACACATAATTGACTGCACTAAACATTGATGGCGGCTTACGAATTGAAGATAGAGAATTGGAGCAAGTTGACTGGGCGTTTGAAAAGGAAATTGCACCTCTGGATAAGACTTAGTTTGTTGAAGTATGAAAGAATGAAGACAGCTTTTATGACATTGTTCTTAACTTTATCCTACATTCGTTGAATGATCGGTTTGTCTGATGTTTCCTGGTAAAATGTCAGGTTGTGTTTGCTTTGCATCTTCTCTGTGTTCATGCAAAAGCTATTTAGAACCAGGTTTAGACAGGTTTGGTCAGGTTGGGGGATTAGGTTTGTAAACCGACGTCATGAGCGTTTGCGAACCTCAGAGGGCGAATTGACTTTCCTATATATAAAAAGTTATAAGATTTAATTTGAAAAGTTATGTTATCGTAAAAATAAGGTCAGTTCATCCTAAAAACCTTAAAAAACCACTTTTTAGAGTTATAGCTAAACAGAGTGCCACATACCCCTAGGGTTTGTAATTAAATTATATTTATTTTTTTTTTAGGTATCATACCTTAGGAGAGGTATTTTGGAGAGAGAGAAGAAGGAAGAAGCAGAAGAAGAAGGAATGAAGGAGAGAAGGAAGAAAGAAAGGGTATGTCGGGCTTTCTTCCTCTTTTTTCGTCTTCCTCAGAAAGTCAGGATTCATTCAATCCTTGCTTCTTCTTTCAAGCACACATCTGGCCGAAAACTGTTGAGCTGAGCTCCTCTTGCCGCTACACTTCTCGACAGGAAGTCACGAGAACACTGAAGTCAACCAGACAGAAAGACAGACAGAAAGGAGGGAAAAAAAGCAAAAAGAAAGAAAGAAGCAAAGCAGAAAAGAAAGAAAGAAAGAAAGAAAGAAAGAAAGAAAGAAAGGAAAGAAGGAAGGCAGGAAGCTAGGCAGGAAGGAAGGAGGGAAGGAAGGAAGGAAGGAAGGAAGAACGAAAAAAGAAAGGATAAAAGAAAGAAAGAAAAGAAAAAAGAAAGAAAAAGGAAGGAAGGAAGGAAGGAAGGAAGAACGAAAAAAGAAAGGATAAAAGAAAGAAAGAAAAGAAAAAAGAAAGAAAAAGGAAGGAAGGAAAGAAAGAAAGAAAGAAAGAAAGAAAGAAAGACAGACAGAAAGGCAACTTGAAGGAAGGAAGAAAAAACTAGAACAAAAGAAAGAAAGATAGAAAGAAAGAAAGCAAGGAAAGAACGAAAGAAAGGAAAAACGAACGAACGAACGAACGATCGATCGAACAAACGAACGAAAAAAAGAATGAAAGAAAGAAAGAAAGGAAGAAAGAAAGAACGAACGAAAGGAAGGAAGGAAGGAAGGAAGAAAGGAAGAAAGAAAGAAAGGAAGAAAGGAAGAAAGGAAGAAAGAAAGAAAGAAAGAACGAACGAACGAAAAAAAAGAACGAACGAAAGAAAGAAAGGAACAAAAGAAAGAAATAAATAAATAATTAAATAAATAAATAAATAAATAAAGAAAGAAAGAAAGAAAGACAGACAGAAAGACAAAAAGACAGAAAAGACAGAAAGAAAGAAAGAAAGAAAACTGTAAGCGCCAAGGAGAAGATCTTAATGGACTGACCGTCACATGGAACGTCCCCTGCCAATGCTTGCGTCCGTCTTTTAGAGGGCTCTT
>JAHBMJ010000353.1:20000-35000 GCA_018398765.1 Chromera velia | reverse complement strand
CAGGCTACTAAGCCGCTACTTGAAACTGAACGCCGCTCAAAAATCCTACTTTAAATTGTTATGCCACTCAAAAGTCTACTAAACGATCATATCAGTCAAAATTGTTGTACAAAAACAAATAAAAACGTTGCTGGGAAATCAATACTAAAAAAAAAATGTCGCTCAAAAATCTCAATTTGAAAAATGATAGAAATCGCAGACTATCTAGCAGACTATAGTGTTGGGGGGGTACCTTGTCCGGATTAAATACATATATATGTAGTAGGAACATGATTCCCGGGAGTTTAAACTTCACCTAGGGTTTGGCATCAATCAATCAATCCATATTATCAAACCCAACATGCCAGCCGCAGCAGCGATCGTTACTATCCATTACCACTCATAGCACAGCATGCAAACACGCCGATACAGACCCATTGCCCGTATTTCGACAACAGATGTGCAAGTCAGAACCAATAAACTCACGACCACACCCAGCTCACAGACTTCAAATTGCTCTTCATCTCATGCGCAAACAGTGATGTTTCATTCCGAAGTCAGCAGGTCGGTACAAGAAAAGGCAAAGCCTGCAGAGCCGGCGCAGCCACCATGCTGGCTACGACGAGTGTATTCTCTGCAGCTGAAAACTCAGCCGCATCTCGCCAGGGATTGTTCCCTGCAGTCTCTCCTTTCACTGGATGAAAATGTTCGTTTATCACCTGGCAACAGAGAACCATGAGCAGCTGATCTACATCAGCAGCACATCTTAGCAAATAGTTGTCATCCACCTTCACCCGCACCCACTCCTCTGCACTTTGCGCAACCAACGAAGCTCGATCAGGTGTGAAGAAACTATACACATGTCCGTCAGAGACCGCATCGCAGACCAGATAAAGCTCCTCCCTCCTGTAAATCAAAAACGTGCTCATGCCCCTCAGAGCTTGCCTGGAATATTCGACAATCGTCACTTCACATTCTGTCGAGTCGTTCGAATGCACGTCCTTCTCCTGTTCTGATGTCAAGATGCGCCACACTGGACGGAGCGTATCTTTCTGGACAGAAAAAAGGTGCCTCCCAAACTCATCCAGAATTCGGGTAGAGTAGAAGGCACCGTTCCTCGAATAGAGCGAGTCGAAAATGAGAGCCTGCAGACACACAGAGAGAGTGAAGAAGAGAAGACATCAACATCGGCTCCTTATGGGCCTCTTGCAGCTCTTCTTCAGGGTGCCCTCATCGAATCGAAATGAATACATACAGCTGGGCCGGCCGGTGCTTATAGCGACAGCGGGCACCCCCAAACTTAGCGATGAGAAGCAGAGACTATCCCTCCTGGCCTGAAAAGGGAAAGATTCGACTTGAAGATGAGGGGATTAAGTGAGAATGGCAGCATGAGAAGTTACTACAAGAGCCAGCACGGAAGAGGAAAAGTGAGTGAGTGTGAAAGTAACTCACTCATTTATTCATCACTTCGTCTCCCAGTGACTCACTCACTGACTCATACTCCCACTCATCATGCATCTCTCCTGCTAAGTTAGTTGCCCCATTTGCTTACTTACTCAGTTATTTGCTTGCTGGCTCACTTCCTGACTGGCCCACTGACAGACTTACCGTTTTACCCTGATTATTGAAGACCACCTGGTGAGAGAGGTCGAAGGCCGTCTCCTTATCCGCCACAAAGGACGCAAGAAGGGGCCCGTGCCGGCTAGGGGGAAGGGGGACCAGATGCCGGACCTCCATGCTCTGTTGCCCCTTCGCTCCACGTGCACAGGCGCTTCCCATTTGGCTTGAGCAGCAAGTTGAGCTAGCTCTAAATAACCGACGAAAGAGCTGGCCGTCTCCGGCCGTCTCTGTCTTGACTTAGGTGGATTCCTGATTGCCTTTCCGAGTTCGGGCCTATCCCCTGTCACCACACATGCAGATCATTATAGATCCTTGTACACTCTCAGGAGGAACCGCAGCGTGGCCAATGCACTGCTGGATCAGCAGAAAGCTGTGTTGCTTCCGATGCCAGCTTTGGCGCTCATTTTTGCGAATTAAGTTTAATGTTAATTTTTTTTCATTTTGGTTGCATGGCCATGCATGGTTGCATGGCCAACGCGGAACGCGCAGCTCGCGCCGCGGAAAAATTGCAGACCGAGCCATTTTTCTGCGCATGAGATTTGATTCCTCGCGCAGATTTGAATGATCGTCAGACTGAGGTGTCATTTCAAAAGACGAGGTAAGTTTAAACGCCGCGGTTCCTGAGTATGTGTTCCCTCCTGCCTGACATGGAGCAACTCTTCAGAAGCTGCTGTCAGTGCGGTGTCCTCTCTCTCACTCTTTTCCCGTTGTGGCCTTCATCTGGGTGTCTGTCAGCCTTCAAGTCTCTGTAGAAAGTTGACGGTGTGCCGTCTCCTTACGAAATCATCCGAGAGGTACTGAGAGTAGTTGCGTGACGGTTTGAAACCCTTGCGTCAGAAGCATGAAAGTGGTATGTAGGGGTCGTTGTGTGGTTTTGGACCTCGAAACGAACGGCTTCTTTGATGACAAGCTTCGTATTTTAGAAATCGGAGCCGTTGAAATGCGTGAGGGCCGTGTGACCGGCAGAAAGCTGAGTCTCCTGGCTCATCCCGACGGTGTCGTGGACATGGCAGCCGACTGGGTTCAGAAAAACCCGGCTGCTCTTGGTTTGCTGCGAGATGCGAGGGCGCGTGGAGAAAACACCACTGCAGCGATCGAGAAACTTCTGAAGTTTATTGGCACAGACCCGGTGGTGTGTCACGGGAACAAGCGAGGAGAGACCATCACAGTTGACGAGTGGACGCTGAACGCAGAGATACGCAGGTTGGATTTTCCCTTCCCTGTGCGTCGTCTGAGTGACAACAGAGAGGTCCTCGACTCTATGCCCTTCGCTCTGCGTGTCGCGAAGGAAATCTCTGACAGGGGGGCAACAGACAATAGAGGAGGGAGGTGGGATTGGGGTGGGCAGCGCAGGTTCCTTCCTTTGGCAGATTTTTGCCGCATGATGGCAGTCACACAGGGAACAGAGCACCGGGCTCTGAGCGATGCCGAGGCCACGGCCTCATGTCTGCAGAAAGCGTTGTTTGAGATTTTGGGCTCACTGCCTGCAGGACCAGGCAACATACGGAAGGCTCTGAAAACGCGGCATGGAAGCGACGCTGAAACGGCTCCTGGCTGTAAACAACTGGTAAGTTTGCTGCCCTGCGAAGCTCGCCAATGTCCTTCGTCAAAATGTCTGACCTTTTTAATAAGAAATAAAAAATTCCAGGTACAGATGCTGTTATTTTCCGCCTCTCCAGATGTATCCAATGAGGTTTTTTTTCGCGCTACCTTGTGCAGCTCTTTGATGGGTGTTCTACTTTTGTGAGTAGCTTCTCTGTCGTCATGGAGATGAGAGCATTGTCAATCAAAGCGGGTGGGTGCTGAGCTTACTTTGATGGCTTTGAATTTTATGCAGAAATCTGAGGGGGCGTTTTCTCACTTGGCTTTGAAGTCCGAAGTCGATCTTGAGTCTCGATGGGCCGACACGGTGATGGAACGTTTCCATGTGCGGATGGGTAAGTCCCAGCCGATTTTCATGCATCTAAGTAGCTGTGCGTCTTTCTACCTGAGTGTCTAGATCGCTTTATTTTCTTTTTACCTGATGTCAAACACGGCCATCTTGGATCTTCAAAGTTCATGCAGGGACTTTTTTCTCTCTCGCTCCGTCTGTCTGTCTGTCTGTTTTGTATATGAACAGAAGAGACGGAAATGAATGAAGCATATGGTCTGTCTGGGGCGAAGACTTGCACAGTCCTTCTCTGTGTCTCCCAGTCTGTCAGTCTCTCTGCCTGTCAGTCAGTCAGTTAGCCAGTCGGTCAGTCAGTCAGTCTCTCTGCCTGTCTGTTACTTTCCCTGTCAGTCTGAAACTTTCTACACCTTCGCCCTTGTTTAGAATCATTCTTTTGAACTTTCTTTGTCTCATTGTTTGCTTGACTGCCCTTGGAGAAAGAGAAGAAAAGGATTCATGTTTGCTCTCGGTCTGTCGGTCTGTGTGTGCCTGTCGGCCCGCTCATTCATATGCATGGCGGCCTATCCTGCAGTGTTTCACCCAGATGATGCGATTCTGAAGGAGCTCCGGAGGCTCTTTTCTCCTTCCGGGGCTCAAAAGCTTCAATCTGTCCAAGCCGGTCTGCGACAGATAATCCTGGATGCCCTCATTGGGTCCAACATGTTCCCTCCCCTTGAAGAGCGTCGATGGCTTGTGGGTACCGCTTTTGACGTTGATGTCGAGGCGCCTCGAGCTGCAGCACTTCATTTCAGCCCTGAAGCCAAAGGAGAAAAGGACGCTGTACTCATAGTGGGATTTCATCTGAGGCGCTAAGTAGCCGATCAACGTCCATGCTTCGATGACGTACACTTTTGGGTCGACGGACCGTGCTTCGAGGAGGTGGCAAAGAGAAGCTGCACAGACTTCTTTTTGCAATATCTGATCAAGCACTGCAAACAGATAGAGACCCGACCTGCAAGTCAGCAGCCGAACGCTTTAATTTCCGTGACCGACCCATACGATTCCATGCGGGTTGTTGAAACTGACTGCTCACTGACTTCTTGCAGTACGAGTTTTGTTTGTGCATGAGTGTTGCATCCACAGTCCATCCACAGACCACGGAGAGGGAGAAAGGCGAAGACAAAAAAAAGTGGATAAACGTGGCAGAATGAATAGTCCGTACAGAGATGTCCGAGGCAGTTGTGTTTCAAAAGAAGATGGGGAGTGAGTGGGATGGAAGCTTGGGACTGCTTATCACCCTGTCGGGCAGTCAGTGAGATCCCTGGAAAGGGAACTTTGCCCTCGCTACGAGTGGAAATGGAGGTGTGGGGCAGTTCATTGGGTGGACAAAAGGCTTTGGGTGCGCCGTGGTTTGCGTGGCAGGGACAAAACGGTCCTTCCTTGTGTGGGTTTTTGCATGGGCCCTTCGTATGTGTGTGCGAGCTCGCAAGTGTGTCACTCGAGACTTTCTGATCACTGTGTAATTAATTGCTCTTTTCCGACTGCAGCCGAGGTGGTCAAACTTGTTGTTGAAATCGCGCTTGGTGAGTCTTATGCCTTCCGCCTTTTTTCCTGTTTTTCCGTGCGCATCTGTTGTTTGCGGATACAGGGAAATCGAGACGTTCCCCTTCGTTTCTTTTCTTCTGCATTTCTTCTTTCTCGGTGCTTCCTTTGGGGTGCCTCGTGACTGGCCACAACTGCTCCCGTATCCGTCTCACTGGTAGTGGCTATTTATCCCATGTTGCGAGATTCCGGACGCAATTTCGCTCCTGGCACTCTTCACTTTTGAATCGGCAATCCCACGTACTTTTTCTCGTTTGATTTTTGTACAGATGCCCCTACCGATGTGAGTGCTTCACCTACCTCATGCAGACCCGAGAGTTGCCTGGCCACTCGATCTTCCAGAAGCAGGCAGGGAATCCCTCGCAGCGCACAATCGGGAGCTCCACTTTGTCCCCGAGATATGGAAGCGGGCTCGACAGTTTGCCTCCCACCCTCCTGAAAGCAGATGGCGACGAGCTTGCGTATCTGCACAGCGGGTGTCTTTGTCTTTGGTCTCTCAACGAGAAGACCTTCGTGCAGACACGCTTCCTCACCCAGAGGCACGATCCCACTAGACTGTGGGGCAGACACCCCGTGCTTGAACTGCCCATCTACGCGCTGCCGTCCTTCGAGACAGCGGGTCTGCAGAGTGCAAGTGATGAGGAGATTGAAGAGATCAGGCGGGTGCGTGAGGCAGGCTTTCGACAACAACTGCTGCCGTCCGCACACGATCCCGTGTGTGCTCTGGGCACTGAGGTACTTCGCAGGTTTTCCCTCCCAAGTAGCTAGGTGACTGTATTTGGCAGTTCATAGACAGCAAACTTCCGCTTCGATGGATGGGATGTCCATTTGTCTGCTTTCTTTTTGTGGTATCTCTGTGCTTCTTCGTCGTTCCCTAAACTGAAGTGCTTTTGTACTTCTTTGGTCGCAATCGGTACAGCAGTCTTTTGACGTACACTTCTCTGATTCTTTCTGCCTCTCTTCCTCTCTTGATGCCCTACTTGCTCTTTTTTTTCTGCCTGCCTTTGCATCTTGCGGTCTCTCTCTCTTCCTCCCTCCCTGCCTCCCTCCCTGCCTCCCTGCCTCCCTCCCTGCCTCCCTCCCTCCCTCCCTCTCTCTCTCTCTCTCCAGAGCACGCTTTTTCTACTTGTCTGTTAAGTCGAATAGGCCTGTCTTGCTTTTCGCGCCCTTTTTCATCGTCTGCTAGACGGTGTGTCTTTTGGGTCCTTTGCAGCAGCTGTCGTGTGAGCGTCTGTTCCTCCTGTCAGCAGGATGCGAAGACTCCCGAAGCTCTCACCAAGTCGGGGGCCCTCGACAAGCTCCTCGAAAAAAAGAAGGATCAGTCGCTGGAGACACTGAGGGACTGGGGGTGCATTCGGGACGTTCATGTGCGCCCTCCTGGGTTCCAGAGCGGGCCACTGAAGCAGTTGAACTGCTCTTTGAACGTCATCGTGGAGCTCGGTGAGTCTTCTACTGTGTGTCCGGCCGGCTTCAAATCGAGTAGTCTTTTCTTTTGTTTTATTTGCCGCCCTTCTCCCTCGCATTCGCAGTTGAAACGTTGTTGCCTAACTGAAGTCGAGGGGCGAATCTAGAATGGGCAGGAATATACCTTCAGAAAAGTTCCAATGGGCAGGAATATACCTTCAGAAAAGTTCCAATGGGCAGGAATATACCTTCAGAAAAGTTCCAAACGCTCTGTGTGACTTCTTGTGCGTGACGAAATGCAGAAACCCCGAGCGTTGCCCCAGCATGGACTTTACTGTCCCTCGTCGACAAGAAAGCGTTCTTGCTCCTGACGATCATGGATCCTCTGGAACGTTTTGTCAAGAGCTGTGCAGAAGCCTCAGGATTGGTATTGAAGCCAAAATGGGGAAAGAGCAGGCCGTTCCGTTTGTTTCAAAGGGACTACGATCACTGTCCCACTGAGGTCCGCTTTTTGTGGGACCTGTTGGACAGCCTGCACAGCCCTCCTGCAGAAAACGCCTCTGCCGGGCCGTCACTTCTCTTACAGTTCAGGGCAGGCTTACCCGTCGGAACATTCCAACCAACGTCCGACCTTACCATTCAAAGGGTCGGAGACCTTACGCGCCAGCTCAGCTCCCTCCTGTCCGGGGACTTCGACAGCCGCTCCAAAACCCATTTTATCCTTTCCACCAAATATGCCGAAACGCCTGACCTGTCAGGCTACTTGGATGACTCAAGAGGGTTATGGGTGGGGCGGCTGAATGAATCACAGAGTCGAGATCTTTTGAGTCCATCAGAGCAGCAGACTGCAAAACTTCTCCCCTCAGTTCCTCCCGAGGCTCTCAGGGAGCCCCCGGAATTCCGAGGCAAGCTTGCGATAGAAGTGCGAGTTGTGAAAGAAAGAGGGAAACTCCAGAGCGGAGCAGGAGGAAAGACGAATAGTCAGCAAGCTGTCGAGCCGGAGAAAGTCGAAGGGGGGGGGTTCAAGAAGAGGAAACGAAGAGAAGATGAGAAGGAAGTACAGAATTCTTCGTGGCTCCAGAGACGAGAGTCGCGGAGCGGTGCTGAATTTTTTCTTCCACTTCTCAATGTCCCTTCGGGTACCGATTGTGCGTACCGGGGCGAAGAAACAAAGGAGCCCGTACCTGTAAAAGAAGAAATGTCTGACTAGGCTAGCTGAACAGTCAGACCTTCTGTGTCTCGTCCTCTGTGCTGCCTGTATGCGACGTGTCGATCGCTTTCTGTCAATGTGCGGCAGGACTGACCTGTCCGGCTGCATGGTTGGCAGGATCACCCAGGTCCGGAATGACGAGAGAGATTGTCCCTGCATGCCCTTCTTCTCTCCTGGTGTCGTCATGTGAATGTTTTTTGCAGAGAAAAAGCTTTCCTGCCCCATATGAACGTAGAAATGCAAGGGAAGACCACCGTGTTCAAATGAGGGGTTGGTGCAACGAGCTGCATGGTCATGTCCTGCACCTGAACCGAGCAGCTAAGATGAAAGAAAACGGGGCTTTTTCTTCTCCCGTTCTGCAGGGGCATTCCCATGGAAGGCTTTTCTGATCGTGTTCCTTGCGACGTTCAGCCTGCAGTGCATGAGGGAATGTCCCTCTGTCTTTTGTCTTGTCGTCTCCTGCCTTGAAGGTCCTGAGAGCTCCTTTCGTCGCATCTCGAGTACCTATAGACCACTCCATCCATCATCACCCTCGATCGACCGGATCCCTCCTTCCCTCCTTTGTTGCAGCTTACCTTCCTGATGTGATCCCCTTGTGTGGGTCACCCTGAAGTTTCGTCCTTCAGTACACATTCTTTCTTGTATGGAAGGAAGCACACAGCATGCAGGGTCTGGAAGACCCCACTTTGTTTGGCCTTGTTTGTTGTCTTTGGAGCTGGTAGGAGCTGGTGCAAGTCCAGTCTGTGATCAGTCTAACAGGAAGACGTTTCACTTCGGCAGTCGCTAAAGATCCCAAATATAAAGACTGGAACATTCGAGCTCTTCGAGCGTCTCTTTTTGAAAGGGGGGCAGAATCAGCATCCTATAGTTTGAGGTGGCATTTAATTAATTATATTAAAAAAAATTTAAAAGGATCCACTAGAGGATCCGTCTCATGAACATAACCATACGGCCCATGCCCCTAAGAAACCATGCTGTGCCGCTGTGTTATATTTTTTTTTCTGGCATTTTTTTGGTTATTACGATTTTTAAAAGTACTACTGTATTAGATAGTAGTGCTAGGAAAAGGTTTAAGGTTTACTTTGAAGTAATGAACCTGAATCAGGTTCAAAAACAGATTCACCTTTAATTAGTGTAAAATTGCTATTTTTACTACTGTATTTTGAGTTTTTACATGTTTTTTGAGTGTTTTCATGATAGTTTTAGTACTTAATTTTTTGTTGGGGACCTTGGGGTAATCTAAAGATTGTGAAAGCCACTGAAAGGTGATTTAAAGATTACATATGAAATTTAAAACGAAAACGTACGTTTAACGCTGGATCTAGTTTGTAAACCGGTCCGGCCTAGGGTCCGGCCTAACTCGCCTTCGTGCCTGGCCTGCCTGGGCCAGGCCCGCCTGCCGGCCTTGTCTGCCCCCCCTAGCCGGCGGCGCCGCCTCTGACGCCCTTGTCTAACCCTATCTACCCTCTAGCCCCACCGCGTTCCCGGCTCATGGCCTAACCTGACCCCATCCTGGCCCCTAAGTCGGCGCTTTTACGGTCTGTTTGACCCCACTTACCCGAGCCCGGCCAGAGAAAGCTAGAAAGCCTAGCAGAAAGCACAGTCGTCAATAAATTAAAACAGCTAGAGAGAGTTATTATTTAATATAAATTAACTTATTATAGATACCCAGCTCCGGCTTTCTATTTGTCCTAAGCCATGGACGGCGCGCCCCGGCCCGGCCTAGCCAGGCTTGTCCTAATAGCCACGTGCGTATATGATCTTAAGCATGGTCAAGGCATGGTCTCAAAAACAGGTTCAAAACAGGTTTACCAGGTTCAACAGGTTCAAAACAGGTTCAACAGGTTCACTTTTTCATATTTGAACCTTTTCTAAATAAATCTTTTCCCAGCCTTATACTGTAACCCGTGATGATGAGGTTAACTAAACCCGGCAGCCATCGTGTCCCAATGGCAAAGGGCAGTCTGGGCATATATGCATTGCTAGCCTAGGAGCATAAAAGCTCGCCCAGAGAGGCCACACTGAGTCAACCAGAAACTAGCAACCCCTTCAAGAGGAGCAAGAGATACCACTCACTTGCCACTCAGCCTCTTCCTGCCTGGAAGGCCGGACAAAATCAAGGAGCTTGCATAAAAAAGGACTACCCTGAGCTTCAGACCCCCTTCTCCTTTCCAACCACGTGCAATGCTTCCTAACGCTTCCCAAAGTGCCTCAAGTGAGAGAGGACTTCTAGGGGGGGGACATGCTGGGCTACGTCTTAAAAGCCTAACCAACTCCGCCGGATACCGCCCTGAGGCTCCCCAAGCGGCCGAGGGGGAAGACGCCTAGGAGCTCCGAAGAAGCCCTTAGACACCTAAAAGGAAAGCACTACCATGCAGAAGAAAGGACTAGGAGGGAGCACTCTGGAAGGTTATGGTAGATTTTGAGCCCAGAATAACATAAAATATAAACAAAAACAGAGTTTTGCGAGCTAGTCCGGCAAGTTGAACCTGGAGCTCCGCCTGGTCAAGTTACGTCAAAATTTGATGTTTTTGAAGTGTAGGCTACGTGGTTACTTTGGCCCAGTCTTTGGGTTACCCCCTTTTTATCTTTGTCATACAAAGAGGTTACAGGTTACCCGGTTACAAGCATTTTGACCTCAATAACCGACCAAATTTTCAACTTTTAAAAACATTCAAAATAATGTTTAGAATACGTTTGAATGCTTCTTAAGGGAGGTTACTTCATTTTTGAGGGGGGTCAAAAAAGGTTACTTGTTACCCAGTTACGGGGAGTTTGGGGGCAAAGTGAGTATGACACATCATTTTTTATCTTTTTTGACCATAACCTGAATTGTTTAACAATCTTGAAGCCAGTTTTGTGAGTAACCAAACGTAACTAATCGATTGGCACCACTTTTGATTGATGGTTACATGTCATACGTTGTAGGGGGGGAGGTGTAGGGTCAGTAACCATGGTGTAACCGGCTGAAGTGCCCCACAGGGCCCCTAGAAAAAGGAAAAAGAGATCCAACAGTTACGTACTGTAAACATTATAATGCAGCACATAAACCTTTCACCAGCCTTCTCCCCCCGAAGGATAAACCACCTCAAATTATAGTCTTCAATCTGTAGATCTCCCCATTACCTCACGTTCCTTTTTCAGCATACGTGTTTTTCTTGGTTAAAAAACATTCAAAACCAGAAAACGAGAGACAAACATAAACCGTAAAAGCCCAACCTAGAGCCAGCCCCCCCTTTTTAACTTATGTTAACCATAATTCCCCTTTTCTACTTAAAACAATTCCTTCCTCTTCCAACGATAGAGAGGGGGAGACTTTTTTAACTTGTTTTTCTTATCAGCCCCCCGCTTTCTCCTTTTCCAGCCCTCCATCAGATTCTCCTTTCTTCTTTTTCTTCTTCTTGTTTGTCCGTCTACTGTCTTCTCCCCCTTCTGCATGGTTTCTTTCTTTGACAAACAGTCCCGCCCTCAGTTCCGTCTGCGGAGCATCGGCACCTCTCTTCCCCGTGAGAGGCCTCAAAGTTTGAGACGTGTGCATGTTTTAATTAATTGTCTCTTCCCAAACCCCGCCGCCGATTGGGTTGATACCGAAGGGACACCACCCACAGATTGGACCGGCATCACTGGACTAGGCTGATCCCGGTCTCAGAATCGAGGCTGCGGAGGTCTGAATACTATGGGAGCAAGTGGCAGCTCTGAACAGTAGCTAACCCTTGGAGGCGGTGTTTCATCGTTCGCTAAAATGGGGATCGGGAAAGATTCTAAAGCATGGCCGGAAGGGAGGCCTGCCGAAGTAGCCGAGGCGGCCTGGAAGACGGGAGCTGTTTTGGTTGGGAACGCAGGTTGCTTTGGTACTGGAGGGTGGGAAGGAGCAGAAGACAGGAGGGGTGACTTCTTTTAGGGCAGGGCAGACTGAGAAGCTTCGCGTCGCTCTTTTGCTGCAGCAAGCTGGGCTTTTGTCTTCGCTAGTCTCACCATGAAAGAAACAACGGTCACCCCGTTTGCAATAATCTCTCCATGGAAACCCTGCGGCTGAAACAGAGAAGAAAACTTCTGAGCGCGTCTCTTGTCGAGGAACTTAAGCACTGTGCCGTTTGGGTAAGAATATGTGTCAACAATGTTATGCCTGGGCTAAAATTCCTCCCAGGTTCCTCGAGCATGAGTGAAGACGTCCATCTTCAATAACATCCAGAATTCAGAGCCAGGGTCATGGAAAAGAGCTTTGTCTTCACTGAAACGCTCGGACTGTGAGTAACCGGGGAGGAGATCAAAGCCTAAGAGGACTCTACGGTTCGTGTTCTGTCGTCTCTTTGTCTTTTTAAGAAGCTTATCAAATCGGCTCTCAAGAAAGGTTAGACGATCATTCTGAGAAGTAAGTTGAGACATGTACGTCTGCTGCGTTACCTGCAGATCACTCACATCTTTGGAAAGAGAGTCAATTCCTTCATCAACAGCTTCTCTTGCACCAGCCTTGAAAGCTGCAACCCATTTTTGTCGGGGATCTTCAGAGAGTTTAGTCGACATTGGAAAGGAATTGGTTGGAGACGGTAAGTTGCCAAAATTTTTGAATGACCAGAACTTGGTGAAGACGCCACCTTTTTCGAAGCGGGAAGCAGTTTTCGAAGACTGTTGTGAAGAGATGTGCTGCTGGGGCGATCTCAGATAGTCCTATATTTACCTGTATTAAACGGTGTATTTACCCGTATTCTGGTTACCTCGCAGCTTGGCAGTCATTCAAGTTCCACATTAAATCCGTAACTAACCTTACTTGATTACTCCTGACCGTATAGTACATATATAACATATCGATATCATGCGGTAACAGTAACTTATCCTATCCTATCATAATTTAATTGTCAATTGATTATGGTAATTAATATTACAACTAGCCTAAAGTAGCGTAGTTGCTCCAGAAAAAAAAAAGCCTTATAAAAAAATCAATACTTTTTTTTTATTGTAACACCTAATTTAGAAATATACTATTTGACATAGCCAGTCAAATATATATATATATATATAGCCTCAAAATAGAGATTCTGCTAGAGACTAGACTAGAGCTGGGACTAGAGAAAAAACCTAGGTAGAAACCTAGGAAAAAACACACTAGCAAACACAAAAACGGGGATGACTCCGAGTCAGATGAAGGGGAAACAGGACTCACAAGGAGACTCAGATGAAGGAAGCGATGATTCACACACTATAGTTCATACAAAGGGAGGGAACCACACACTAGACCACACTACATCGCTACGTAAACCATGACGAGCACACACCCCCACACACACACCCAGACACACACACCCACACACCCACCCACACACACACACACACGCACGCACGCACGCACGCACCCGCACGCACGCACGCACCCGCACGCACGCACGCACGCACGCACCCACCCACCCACACACACGCACGCACGCACGCACGCACACGCACACGCACACGCACACGCACACGCACGCGCGCGCGCGCGCACACACACACACACACACACACACATACAGCTCTCATACTCGCACGCACACGCGCACACACGATGCAGGGAGGGAGTGAGAGAGTGAGAGAGGGGAGGGAGAGAGAGAGAAGTGTGCGCGTGAAAGCTGAGAAGGAGTGAGTCCGAGGGGCTGAGAAGATCCGAAGCCCTGCAGCTCCACTTTTCCAACAAAGCACACAGAAAGAGATAGACGCGACACTGATACACAGAGACTGACAGAAACACATACGCAGAACACCATCAGACTGATGTTTGAGACCCCCTCACAGACAGTGAAGGACAGACGTAAAATCACACAGACACAGCAAGAGGCGGAAAGGGTGATCAAGGAGGCGACAAAAGAGAAAGAGAAAGAGAAAGAGGGGAATAAAGAGGCACAGACAAAAATCTGATTGAGACACCATGATCCCCAACCCCTTGAAACCGCGCAACAGATTACAAAAGAGGCGAGGTGTGTTAGTTCTAAGCCAGTCAATCAAACAACGAATTTGAAATTTGCACCGACGACACCAAACAACTACATCATCCCATTTCTTCCCCAGTCTAAAAGGGTCATTCTGAATCAAGACATCTGTGCGCTTGCACGCGCAACTTTTGTCCCCACTATTCTCACAACGCTGCCATCACAACATCATGAGTCAACTACTAAAAAGTCAAGTCGTCGTGCCTTCTTCAGTTTCCTCTCTCTTTCGTTCCGGCACCAAAAGGCGCCCTGGGAGAGGCCTGGTTCCATCCCGATTCTCCGCGTGAACAGAAGAAAAGACAAGGGAACCCCGGTGGGAGGCATAGCCAAGGCAAGGCGCAGCTACTGCAGACAGAAAAAGTCAGTCTGTCAGAACGTCGGAAGACTCCCCGACGAGCTAGCGAGCCGTTTACCACTTGTTGCCGTTGGCCTGGTCAAGAACGAAAGAGGCAACGTTCTGGATGTCATCCTCAGAAAGACGTCCTCCAAAGGCGGGCATGGCGTTCTTTCCGTTGGTGACCTGGTAGACGACCTTGTCGAATGAGTTCATTCCGTTCTCGTCAAGTGCGGCCTTCTTGAGGGTCTTCTCGGTCTTGACAACGTTGTTGCCTCCAGCATGGCAGGCAGCGCAGTTGCCAGAGAAGACAAGCTCACCAAGCTCGGGGTCTCCCTCGGCAAAAGCTGAGGCGGGGGCGAGAGCAGCGACTGCCAGGGGGAGAGTCTTGGCGGCAATGTCCACAGCCCTGGCACCGAGGCCGCATGCCCAGTCGGCCTCCTCCTCGCTGGCATCGGTGGCCTTCATCACAGCACGCTGGCAGTCTGCGCGGCGTCTCTGTGCTCCGAGAATTCCGGTGCCGGGAGCGACGAAAGCTTTGGTGGAGACAAGACCAAGGACGGCGGCAAGAGCTGCAAACTTCATTTTGAGATGAAAAGAAGACGAATGAGGCGGATGTTCAATTTGGAAAGCTTTCTGTCTTCTTTTAGAAGAAAAATAGTCCTTGGCCTTGGTGTAAGAGTATTGCTGGAGAGGTTTGAGGGTTTGCAGGAAGGTGGAAGAGAAGGTACACAAGCGTATAGCACTCTTCCAGTATATCGCTCAGTCGAGTTCCTTTCCGTCTCCTTCTTGAGCGGCCTTCGGCCCCGCGCTGCCACCGTCTCCTGGGTCCCAGAAAGCAGGAGGTCACCGATTTTACACCGTACAACCGCCTTTCGGGACCGTCCATATATATATCGTCCGACAAATTAAGGTTGCATGCGTTCCTGCGATGGCCGGAAAGTGGATTATCGTACTTCAGCTTCCTCAGAGGGCAGTACTTTCCAACCTGCCGGGGCTCTTTCTACAGGTTGAAATGTAT
>JAHBMJ010000353.1:0-15000 GCA_018398765.1 Chromera velia | reverse complement strand
CCATCCTGGGGGGAGAATGGCTGTGTGGTTTGGGGGGGGGGGACAGTGAACGAATGGGCATCATGAACAGGACTCAGACGACATGGGGAGGGAAAAGGCAGAGAAACGCTGAAACGCACGCATGCAAGCACTTGAGGGGCCAAACTTCATTTCAACTGAACGGCAGTGCATTGGCCAACCGAAAGGCGACAAAGAAAGAGAAGAGAAGCATGAGAGAGACAAAGGGCTCCTAGCTGTCTGCCATGCATGCAGCAGGTTGGCCTTGCAGCAGTGATTCCCTGGTCGTTCCTCTCGGGCAGAAGCCAAAGCAGTGTATCTGCCTGAGCTGGAGCAGGGATCGGGGAGGAAAGGGGGAATGCTCACCTGACCGGACGGTGGATGGAGGCCGTTTCATAAGTCTGTGGGAAGGGGACGGAGGGGAACGGGAGGGATTGAATTCGATACAGTCTCATCATACAGACCTTAACTTAATTTTCTGCCAGATTTCACAGAACCAGTCTTTCGGACCCTCTCCCTCTGTGCATGAATCAATTAATGAGTCATGTGATCGATGTATCAAGCTTGCATGCAACTCTAATGTACTCAATATCATGATCTGATATAATGATCAACTTTAAATCAATCAACCTCTGACACTATATATATAATATACTAATAATCTAGTATAGTTGTTGAGACACAAACGCCAGAGGGTTTCCAGTTATTGATATCCTTACTGTTTTAATTGCCCCTATACAGAATATGTCGTACTTCCCATGGGGAAAAATTACGTGTATGATCACGTGCATATCACGTCGATCCATGTATGGTAATGTATGATAGAAAAAAAGTTATTGCCGCATATATTTATTGCCGCCAGTGCGCATGACCACGAAATCTATAAATACTGCAGAGGGTCACCGTACGGCTAGAGATGCATGGTTAAAGACGGCCGCTAGGACGGCCGGAGACGGTTAGACGGATTTTTAGATGAGATTCTGTATGAGATTCTGTGAGAAGCTAGGTGAGAAGAAAAAATATGAAGCTATAGAGCTCTGTTATTTGATACGTTATCAAATATCGTCATTGAGTTTATTTTTTCATGCGTAAATATACAGACATAACTAGAAACATAAATTTACTAATGTATAATAATTAGCTCATAACATCTACTATTCATGTCAAGTCATACTTCATAGCGCTAGATTTGCCCTAAGTGGTATCTTGCTAAAATTTCCTAGCAAATTTCTTTTACACACGACACCCAGTTAATTTGATTTATTTTCAAAACATTATGTCAGCAGCATTGATTTCAGTAATCTCCAGATCGAGACGAAAAAGACGCCAATTAATTGAGAATCGGCAGAAATGTTAATAACAGGCAATTCACCATTTTGAAATGAAAAGAAAGTGACTGACAAGGCGGAACATGACTCAAGTCCATTGAAACGAAAGCGAAGGGATGGAACGTAATGGGACGAGAAGATGCTAGCTCGAGGAAAGAGAAGATTATCCGTGCCGTGATGCCGTGGACAGCGAGACGCGGTAAAGCAAACAAAGACACAAAGAAGTTTTTATGTGACTCAGAAAAATGGCAGAGCAGGGGAAGAAGAAACGAAACGATAATAGAGAAAAGGAGGAAAACCACCAACCATAGAGACACGCACGTGATGCACGAGAAGGAAGAATGAGGAACGAGGGGAGGGAAGTTCGATGTCTGATAAGGCAGGAAGAACTGCGCACGACTTAATCGGAAGGAGAGAAAATGGCAGACAGTCGGACCCCAGG
Source organism: Chromera velia (assembly GCA_018398765.1). Taxonomy (NCBI): domain Eukaryota; family Chromeraceae; genus Chromera; species Chromera velia. The sequence continues at coordinate 13,233 of JAHBMJ010000353.1, read as the reverse complement.
CCCTCGAAGAGACCCATCTCTCTCATGGAAGGAGAAGGAAGGAGATATGATCCCCTCAAATGACTTCACTTGATTGAGCAGTCCTGCAAACTTCTCCTCCCCTCCCTGGAATGATCGATATGTGATTGTTGGCAGCACAATTAACACGAAAGCATTCAGCATTTCCTTCCAGTCAACCCTGCAGCATTTCTTTTCAACCTTCCAGAATATTAGTAGGGCGACTATGTACAGGCTCCTGAAGAATCAAAAAGATAAATATGAATCTCCATACGTGCCTCTCTCCTCTAGCTCGACTACTTCGATGCAAGTGGCTGCCCGTACGTGTCCTTCCCTTCCCTTCCCTTCCTTTGCGATACCTCTGATCAAGTGACAGACATCGCAGAATGAGAAAGCGGAGAAGGAGATAGAACTCAGTTTCTGAAAGAACTACTCAAACACATAACACCTCAAATTCCTCCCCAGACCTCCTAACACCCACCCACTCGCCCAGTGGCACCCCCCTCCACCCCCCACACACCAAAACCTGTCCTTTCCTTAAAGTGCGCTACCAGTCTCATGAACCTCTGCGACCTCGCATTCCTCACGCCCGAGACCGAGGTCCCCGACTCCCCCCCCATTCGCACTTCTTGTGGTCAATTCGCTGCTGGACATAGCTGGACATACTGACTGTTGCCAGGCCGTTCTGATCGCACATATCTGTCTGAGCGGGTTCACAGGAAGCATTCCCAACACACTCGTTGCACTTCTTGCCATTTTTGCTGTGCTCACAAATGCGGTTTTGTTTACATGCCTTGCAGGACTGGCGAACTCTCCCGTGCTCACAAATTCCCTTCCCTCCACAGTCCCTGCATACGTAACGTCGCCTACCATGCTCACAAAAGTTCTTCCCTCCGCAATCTCTGTATGCAGCACGCTGCCTACCATGTTCACAAATGTTCTTCCCCCCACAATCTCTGCAACACGAACGCTGCCTACCATGCTCACAAATGCCCTGCCCCCTGTAATCCTTGCAGTAGTAACGAATCCGGTCATGCTCACAAGGAATGCGCGCAGGCCTCTTCGCTTTCACCTCTCCACCTTCTCCTGCTCGGCGAGCGTTCTCACCTGCCACCACTCCCCCTCCACCGGTCTGATCCCACACCTTTCTAAAGGAATCGAAAGGGAAAGCAGCGGGGTCCGAGTCCAACCGACACGACTTCTCCACCCGCACCCATCCCCCCCAATCTCCCCCAAAGTGCTTCTCTGACTCTGTGGGGACACCCTCGGGCCGGTGACGCTTGAGGTCACCCACACGTGTCTGTGTCTTGTCGACATCGTTTCTGCACTCCTCCCTTCTCCTGCCTTCCGTCTCTGCTTCCTCTTCCCATTCGTATGTGCCAGTCTTGTGAGGAAAGAGGTGGGTGGACCTGAGGGGATAGCCCTCTGGGGGAAGGAAGCTGAATTGGAAGTGGGGGTCTGCGGGGGCGTTGCGGGCAGTGACGGAATCGGAAGGGAGAGAATGTGCAACACCCCCTTCTCCTCCTACCCTAGCTCCTACCTTCTTTCTCTCTGACTGAGTCATACTGTGGGTCCCCGTCGCCTCTCACCACCCCGCGTTCAATTCCCAGGCCGTTCCTACAATACAGCTTTCTGCTGTTTGAAGCGCGGCTGTGGCTTTTTCGTGCTCAGCAGGAGGACGATCTGCAGAGTTCTGTGGGCAATGCCCCGCGTACCAAGCTGATGGGTCTCGAGGGTCCGTGTCGACAAACTGACCCCAGACCCCCCCAGATGAGGAGATAGAGGCCCTCTCAGCCTGACTAGCTGCTACCCCCCCCTCATGGTCTGCGCAATTGTTGAGCTAAGTGCCCATCTCTGTAGCAGCTGCTGGTGCTCCTTCGCCTCCCGATCCAACTGCTGCTGCTATCTCCATGTCGGAACAGGATTCTGCTCATTCTTCTTCCTCCAGGCAATGGCCTCCTCGAGAGCAGCTGCATCTCCGTATTTCCGCACAGAGAAATACTTCTTGCACCGCTTTCCGTTCGTATACCACTGCGCCACCCATGCAGGGTACGGAGCGGAAGCCAAGTAAACCCCTTCACACCCACTGCTTCTTTTCTTGGTCTCCACAAATCCCTGTGTTATCTCTTCTTGGGAGGGGCCAGAGAAGACCTCAGACGAGATCGGCTTCCCAGACTGTTCTTCAAAGACTGCCAGATTCGTTCCTGCACAGTGACACCGGGAGAAGTCTGCGTTTGCGTGCCAACTTGAGTGCTGAGTACAAACAGTTGTGGGCTACAAGGCAGAAAAAATATAACTGTGGGGGGGGGGAAACACATATATCAAGCAGCGTGTTCGATTCTTGCTGAAAAAAACAAAACATTCCCAACCTGTTCAGGGGACCGCATTCCCTCCCCCCCTGGCTTCCCTCCTTTCTTTTCTCGGACTGACCTGAAGTGGGTGCTTGCACTTTCTTTCTTTCCTGCCGCCCCTTGTGCCTGACTGTCAGGCATCCTGGACCCGTCAGCGGGTTGAGAAGGAAAAAAGGAGATGCCTGACAGCATTTTGCAATTCCTTGCCGCCGTCTCTTCTGAAAGAATCTCTGAATGGGGGCACGACAGACTGGGATTCTCATTCTGCCCCTGCGGATCAAGGTTTGTCTGGCTGTCCATGTGACGAGGGAGCAGAGAGACCTGCACACCATCAGAGACCCTTGACTCAGACAACAGCATAGCCTCCTCTGTCTTTTGAGGAACAATGTGTACGTCATCACCCCCTTGTCCAACCTGCTCTCCAAGGCAGTCAGCAGGACAAAGAAAACCAACGAGATTCTCACAGGTGTCTTTGGCTCCACCACTGTTGGGAAGGCAGGCGTTGCGCTCCCACTGGTACTCATACACGTCCTTCCCTCCAACTCTGCACTCCTTGCCTGTGGAGCGTTGCCCACCATGTTCACAGATGCCTGTCTCTTCACATTCCTTACAATCCCTTCGCCGGCGACCGTGTTCACAAATGCCCTTCCCTCCACACTCCTTGCAATTCCTTCGCCGGCGACCGTGTTCACAGATGTCCTTCCCTCCACACTCCTTGCAATCCCTTCGCCGGCAACCGTGTGCACATACCTCCTTCCCGTCGCGCGCTTGGCAATCGAAACCCGTCCGGCCGTACTCACAGAAAATGTGAACAGGTCCAGCCACTTTGACCTCTCCACCCTTTCCTGCTCGACGAGCGTTCTCACCTGCCGCCACTCCCCCTCCAGCAATCTGAGGCCACACCTTCCCACAGGAATCGAAAGGGAAAAGAGCGGAATTCAAGAGAGACCCTGCCACCAGACGTTGCTTCTTTCCCCACACCCATCCCCCCCCTTCGCACCCAACGGGCCTGTTTGACTCTGTGGGGACTCCCTCCGACCGCTGACGCTTGAAGCCAGTCGGGTGGAACACACCCACAGTGGTCTCCATCTCGTCAGCCCCATGTCTCTTCTCCACCCTTCTCCTGCCTTCCGTCTCTGCTTCCTCTTCCCATTCGTATGTGCCAGACTCGTGAGGAAAGAGATGGGTGGAACTGAGGGGATGGCCGTCTAGGGGAAGGAAGCTGAATTGGAAGTCGGGGTATGCGGGGGCGTTGCGGGCAGTGACGGAATCGGAAGGGGGAGAATATGCAACACCCCCTTCTCCTCCTACCTTCTTTCTCTCTGACTGAGTCATATGAATGGTGCCTCCCTTTCCTTGCATCTGACTGTTGGACACCTTGAACCCGACAGCTGGTTCAGAAGGACAAAGGGAAACACGTGACTCGCACTGGCTGAGTCTACTTTCTACTGTTTCGAACATTTGGGAATTCCCTTGTACCATCTTTCCTGAGGAAGCCAGAAAGGGAACCTCTGACTGGAGGCACAGCATCTCGGCATGACCATTTTCTGTGTGTTGATGTTCGGTTTGGCTGTTGCTGTATCGAGGGAGTAGGGCAAGCTGCAGACCCTCAAGGATGCCCCACTCGACAGAAATCCCAATCACATCTCTCATCCCCCGCCCCCCCCTCTCTTCTGCACCCACACAGATGGCGTCCTCCCCCCTCTCTCTGACAGAAGAGCAGCCAAACACGTGACGCTCACGTACGAGATGTACCATGCGGAAGTCTGCACCCTTCAAAGGCTCTACCGAGACGGACGCGTCTGGATTCGGCCCCTCGGCATCGTCTGCGCTATCAGGAACTGTCACCAGTCTGAACCTCAATTCTGACACACCCACCCACTGCCCCCCCAGATCCCTCCCTACACCATTCAAGGAATCATCCGAGAGACACACGCGGGACTCCGACAGATTTACCGTCACCTCATTCGAAATCCACCAAGGGCGCCCTCATGGTGAAACTCTCAGAGACAAAGCACCATTCAACTCCCACCCACCTAGCTCCGGACATTCTCCCACCACCAGTACTCGTTTGGTCTCTCGCACCTCCGGGCAAAAAGCAACAAAGGCGATTCCTTCCTTCATGGTGCCCAGACAGAGCGACAGCCTCAACTTCGCTCTTCCAAAACAAGTACACACTGACCCTTTGACCAAGCCGTGGTTCAGCGGTCAGCAGCGAAATGACTATTCAGCTCTAAGGACCCTTTGCACGTCCAAAGTGTCACGGAGAAGAAAAATTATGATCAGAACGATCAAACAGAGATGCGACAGAAAAATAATCTTCTCGAATCGGCTTCCGATCAAACGACAATGTCATGCACGAAAGGATTTCTCATCAGAGTTCTCTGTACTTGTTGTCCTGATGAAAAGCTCTCCGATCTCTAACGAAACAGAAACGGAGACAAAGAGGCAGAAAGCCAGCGGTTGCTCTTTTGACAATCAGCGACCAGTCGATTGAGCACGAAAGAGTTATATATATACACTGTTCCTCTTTCATAGCAGAGTATATTCCTGCCGACATCATTGATCGCCTGACATCACTTTTGAGACCAGTTTATGTATGTCGGTCTATCAATATATATATTAACTGTCTGTTTCAGATCGAGATTCAATCCATGGTGCCAGGATCTGTCATGACGATTATTAAATGAATTCTTGATGGACGCCAATCGACGGAAACGTAGTGCCACTGCAAACCATTGCAAAGATTTGCCTCGTTAGAATTTGTTAGATGGGCCCGGGCTGGGGCGTTTTGAGACTCGGCGTTTGACTCGCCGAGCTAAAAAAAAAATGCACGCCGAGCCATACGCGATCCGCGCGCGCACGGCGCACGCCAAGCATCGCCAAGCCGAGCCTTCCAGACCCTTGCAAAATTAATTGCTTCGACAGTTCAATTTGGGGAAATGGCTCGTGCACAGAGCATTCTGTTATGCAGATTGCAGTTTTGTTTGTGTCATTGTTGCACCAGGCAGCTTCTGTCGTCCCTGCTGAGGCCAAAGAGTCGACATCGATCCTGGTGAAAAGGCTATGGTCAAAGACTGTCGTCTCCGTTGCCGCAGCGTCTCCGTCTCCGTCTTCGTCACCTTTTGAGTTTTGCCGCCGGTCTTCGACCTCGCTGCCACTGTCCTTTCCCCAACAAATCCTGCTTCCTTTTTCTGAGCACGACACTCAGCAACATGGCGAGCACGCAGGTACGTCCGGATTAAAAGTAGCCCTCTCCTTTTCAGTCTTGAATTCCCCTTTAAGAACAGCATCTCATCTGCGCGTTCAATGGCGTGTCTGTGCATGCAGCTCTTGTCCCCGCACACCGTCCTGCACGACTGCGTTGCTGCGTGTGACTTGCTTCGGGAGAAAGCGGAGAACTCATCTCTGGATGCGACCGACTGGTTGAACAGAGCTTACCCCAGCTCGCGGCTTGAGAAAATAACCTTCGGTCTTGAGATGCAAGGGGCTCCGCGTGTCCTCATTTCGATGCTACACGATTGCCCTGGTCCGACCATGCTTGTTGCGTGTCCAGGGTCGATGGATGGGAACGACTGGTTGGGGACCAACTTGAAGGTGCGCTCTTCCTTTGAGTTTTCACAGTTTGTGGGCTGCGTTCATGCCGGCTTCTGGGAGCGTGCAAGAATGATTCCACGCGTCCCTTTTATGGACCATCTTTCCAGAGGTGGGCGGCTGGTTCTAACGGGGCATTCTCAAGGATCAGCAGTTGCGGAGGTTGCCTTGCTGCGCCTCATGAACGACCCAGGCTGGAAACCTGAATATCTTCGTCAGGTGCTCTTCGTCGGGTTTGCGTCTCCCCTAGTCTACGACAAGAAGTTTGCTGCCGATCACCTCTTTGAGCGCCTATTCTCCGACATCCCGTACACCCACGTCTTCCACCATTTCGTCAATCGCAACGACATTGTGCCGAGACTGGGATTGTTCGTCAGCCAGCATGATCAGTGCGCGATCAGATTTGCACTTCGCTCCATGTCGGTGATCGCGAATGCCCTCGGCTGGCCACTAAAGGCTGTCTTCGGGATTTCTTTGGCAGATAGCGAAGCTTCTGATGTGGTCAAGCATTATGCCGAGCAAGTTGTTCGTGTGTTGCTCCCAGAGTATCGTCCGGGGGGGATATGGCACCTTCTCCAGGATGGAGGGGGCTGTGTGACTGTGGAGTGCGGACGCCATCAGCTCCCTCCTGATCAGCAGGCTGCCCTTGATACGGTGTTCCGCCCATTTGACCAGGAGAGCGTGATGATCGACCAGACCGAGCTGCAGAGACACGTTCTGAATTCCTACCGCAGAGTCATTTACGACCACTTTCTCCGACAAACACGGCCTGCTGGTGTCGACTTTTTGCGCGACAGGCATCCGATTGATTTCTTTGATCGAGGAGGTTTTGAGGTCACTGTCACTGCTCTTAAGCATGTGTTGCAGCCAGAAGGGGAGGGTGGTTGGGTAACTAGCTGGCGTCTCCGGGTGTCGGTTCGGGGAAAGGGGGTACAGTGGGTCACGAGGGTCCGCCTGTGCGAAGAAGGATCGGTCTCATACCATGCTCGAGAGCAAAACCCTTCGCAGGGGGGGCTCCAGTTTCCCTCTTCGTCATCCCTCCAATTTGAGACTCAGAACATGTTTCACCATCGGCCTCGAATCGTTCGGGTCGACTGCGATTTCTTCCTGTGTGACGTCATTTGGAGTTGGCCTCGTATCGCTTGGCCTCATCACGTGGAGGTCACTGAGCTCGACTTGGCAACCTTGGGGTCTGCCAGTTTCGTGGACGAAATTGAGATGGCCAGCCAATTGCAAATCATCGAGACTGCAACGGTGTTGGCGCTCCTTTGTGACCCGAACTCCAAACATCACATGCGGCCAATGGAACAACACCTGGCCGCTCTATGGGATGGGATGCCAGCAGAGGTTCTGTACCTTCCGCTTGCAAACGGGAGCTGTCTGTTTGACAGCTTGACAGGACATCTGAACGGATGTGATCTCAGGTCCATCTCGAGTAGGTTTGCTCTCAAGCTTTTCAAGCAAGTCGTCATGGAGCTTCACAAAAAGATTCGAAATGCGGCCCGAGAAATTAGATACAGAGCACAGACGACGAGCGAGTCGAGCAGCCCAACTCGAAGCTCATCTTCACCCTTCACTCTTGACTCCTCCATCGAGGGAGGGAGCAACAACTGACGCGACTCTAGAGGAGGCAACGTTGGAGGCTGCATCTGTGTTCACGGCTGGGGGTGGACCGGTGTCAAGTATCGTTTCAGAGCTCTTGACCTCGGATGAACAGGTCCGGGGACAAGAAGAGGACATGATGCGCCGGCTAGCAGTGCTTGACACTCTGCATCACAAGCTCACTGTGTACCAGGAGAGATGTTGTGCTCTCGAACGGAAAGAGCGAACAGGGCACTCTTTTCGAGACCGAGATCTCAGCGGTTGGGTAGCGGGTGATCTTGATGCCGGGTTTTGTATGCACTTGAGTCGCCAGCAGAGCCTGATGACACGCATCGAGGGTGGGAATGAGACGGAGCAGGGGAGAGAAAAAGGTGAAGGGCGCGATGGGGAGGTAGATGAAGTGCAAGATGACCAGCAGCAGGCAGAACGTAGCGTTCTGAAGGCTGTCCGTACGACATCTGCCATGATGGCAATCACTCTGATGCCGTTCGAGAGGGACTGGAGACAAGGTTGGGAACACTCGAGCTCGTTTGGCCTCGATGGCGTGGTGGAGCCTCCCACTGGTGTTTCTGCATGTTGGAGAGAGACTCTGGCGTTTCTCTCCAGCTTGCTGAATCTTTTTCATAAAGATCAATTGCACGAAATCCAACGGTGGGCGGCCGGAAATGTTCGCAGATTAGGCACGCTGGAGGATCTCGAAACCTGGCTCGCTCGTCGAATCGCGACGGCCACGGGCGAGTCGGTGGGGGAGAATCCGGGGGATGCAGAGCGCTTCATTTGCCGCTACTTCCGCGGGCAGAGGCGGCAGATTCCTGATTTTTTCAGACTTTCTCCTGAAAGCCGGGTCAAAGTATTGGAAGTGGATGATCAGTGGGAGGGTTTCATGGGTGTCGCTTTCAGGAAATATCCGGTCTTCAACCGGTTCCCGTTAATGTGGAAGGTAAATCACGCACTCAGGCTCCGGGCTCTGCGTGACGCCCTCTCCCGCCTGCGCGTCGTGGGGCTGTTCGGCTTGACTGCTGCCGGGAAGACTTCCATTCTGAGGGCCCTCTTTCCCGATGCTGATGAGCATCAGCTTCCCGAACCGGGGGATCGGACGGAGGACCGAACGATCTTCCCGCACATCTACAGCCACCGGTCCAAGCCCCATTTGCTGGTGATGGATTCCTGTGGCATGGATCCATTCCAGCGGAGCGACAACTTCCGTCTCCTCCAAGGTATTGCAGAGATCATCATCCTTGTCCTCACTGCTACTCCGGTTCATGGTGGCTCCAAAAGACCTTCGGAGCGCTCAAAGGACTTGAGTCTCAGAGAGGAAGTCTTGGATCTGTAGGAACTTACTCACGGGCCCAGGGAGAAGCAAAAACACGGAAAGCGGAAGGTTTTGACTCTCTTTGATAAGGCTGACAGGCTCTTTAAAAAGCCATACAAAGCACGACCAGACCCCCGTGCCTGGACTCTCGCGCCCCTTGAAAAGGAGGAAAGTGACCGTTCGAAGGGCAAGGGAGGGCGAATCTCGATCAAGGACAACAAGGACTTTCCTCGATGGTGGTCATGCCTAGATGCCGACCATTTCAACTACTTCCCAGGAGACGGGAAAGTGTCTCACATCCCTCCCCAGCTTGCATACCATTCGCGCAAGAGACCGAAAGGGATTGCAGGCGCGAAGGACATTGAGGCATGGGTCGACGCCGCTTGTGGGGAGTGCCTGAAGCAGTGATCGAGACCATCCACTGGTTGGTTACAAAGAAAAGCCTTGATTTTGGTACCTTGTTGCGACTCATAAGCCTCGTTGGTAATTTCGTGCATTCGTCGTGATTTCACTCTCTATACCCCTTGTTTGCCTAGTTGCTTGCACTGACCTCTATGTATGAAGTTTCTAGATTTTGCATCTATTCATGAGGCCCACTGTCTGAATCATGTCTGAAATTCGACTGTATGTTCATTGTTCTTTGAAAAGTGAGTGTGTGAAAGCCTTTTATAGGCATCAAGTTTAGAAAAAGACTTTTAGAAGCTTAATTAAGAATTTCTATAGAAGAACTAGCTCAAGCTAGCCTACAAGGCCTAGTAGAGGCTCTAGCTTACTAGAAAAGAATTATAGAAAGTTTTTTTCTAAATTTTTTTAATTTTTTTTAAAAAGGTTTATAATAATTGAAAAAGCTTTCAGTAAATAAAAAGTGGAACCTTTTGACAAACTAGGCTAGATCCGCCCCTAGCTAGCCTTTATATATATGGGGATGCGGCATGCATAACAAAACTCCCAATCATCATTTCAGTAAAGTATACTCACTTTTATAAATTATAATCCACTGCATGATAACTCAAATTTGAATGAGTATGGTTCAAGTTATACGTTCCTAGGTTACGTTTGCTAATGTAATACTTGACAATTAAATTATATATGAAGTCACACTGCACAAATCTAAATCTAGATCCAAAATTCCAAATTTAAAGTTTGAATCAAAAAGATAGTTAAAGAGCTTGAACCTTTAAGTTCACAAGAATTTAGTGCAGATTCTAGTGCAGGTTATACGTTATAAGGAACACCGGGGTCAGAACACCCTCATGCAGTATCACCTTAGCGTGACCCCGCCTGGGACCCCCGGCCGCCCTATTAGCTCCAGCAACAAATTTATATAGTAGAAAGTCACGTACGTTGTACAGCCAGAACTATTAAATCAATCAATCAATCAATCAACCAATAAATCAATCTAGAAATTAATCAATATTAAGCAATCATTATCATCATACGCCATCGTCCTCAGCCTATTTCTAGGCTTCTAGCGTTTGACCACAACTTTGGCGGCATTGTGACTGTTCAATCATGCATGATTACTGTTGAACACCATAAAACTTTTTTTTTTCATCAATCAAAAAATTTTTGTATATTATACTATATTTAATTCAATGAAATTCACTAGCTGAATTACTTTGGATGCTCTCTGTCAAACTCTGCCACCTCGGATAAATCAATCAAATTGAATCAATCAATGATGTAAATGTATAGAAAATGATTTTCGAGATCTCCCCTCCCCCCCAAATACACCCCAGCTCAACTATAGACTTCTTGCTAGATTTCTCGAATTGTGCAACATGCATGCAGCAACATGTAGAAGAGCTAGTAGAAGAGCAACATTGATTAAGAAGATTTGGATAAGATTTGCTTAGGAGGCAAGCAGCCCCGCCTGTGCGAGTTCCGGCCTCAAAACATCGTCCAGCCGAATCCCCACTTGCTCTGCAGACGCGCGAACAGTTGCCACCATTTGTTCTAGACAGGGCCTTGCTGAGCTCGGACACCCAGCAAAATGGAGAATGAAGTCACCCATCTCCCAACCGTAGCCTAACCAGTCCCCCGCCGTAGCAGGCAAATAGGCATTCATGACTTTCTGGTGCACCAGGCGAATTTTTCTCTCCACTGTACAGTCTCTACTCACAGCCTCATCCAGAGACGTTGCCTCCTCCTCCGACAAATCCAACTGATGATCCTGTCTCACAACAGGAAAAGGGAACTCCCCTCTCTTCAATCTTTCTCTATCTCGCAATCGGATTCCCCCCCCGCCCTGTCCCGATTCCCCCCCTTCCCTTGCCCCGTACCCCAGTGCACACGGTGCGACGGTCTCCCACAAGAGCATCGACTGTTCCCAGGCAATGGACCAGGGAGAATTGGCCACTCGATCGATGAACCTGAGGGTCCAGTCAGACCTGACAACAAACAGGAGGGTTTTGTTGGAGGCACACACACACACACACATACACACACACACACACACACACATACGCATACACACACACACACACATACACACACACACACACACACACACACACACATACATACACACATACACACATACACACACACACACACACACACCTCTCAGAACATGTAAGCCGGCATTTCGGTCGACGAACGGTTTGAGTCGGACGCTGTGGAAGTTGCAAAAGAGAAGAAACACAAAAACAGAAAAGAGAGAACAAAAGGAAGAAAGGGAGGAAGGAAGTAGAGAAAAAAAAAAGCAAGGAAAAACAAGAAAGAAACGAAGGAAGGAAGGAAGAAAGAAAGAAAGACAGACAGACAGACAGACAGACAGACAGGCAGAAAGAAAGAAAGAAAGAAAGAAAGAAAGGAAGGAAGGAAGAACGAAATATACAAAAATAGAAACAAGTCTCTTTCTAACACGACACCGAAAAAGAGGGGCACACACACCGACAACCGGACAGGCAGATAGACAGAGACATGTATGGTGCGTGGGGACGAAGAGACGGAAGAATGGTCAGTCAAACAGAAAAAAAGGGAAACGACATCAAGTGCGCAACAGAGAGAAGAGATGAAGTATGGACAGACCGCCGGAAGAGCATCACCCCTGTGTTCATTCCTGCTGCATCTTCCGCAACTATAAAATCAGGACCACCCTCCCCCTCCCCCCAGCTTCCGAAAGATTCCACTAAGCCCTGTGCACCGACAGAAAAGAACATAAGTCATTCATTTACGCAAACAATTTTCAGATGAGATGCCGTCGCACACAGAGTGAAGCACGCGTTGCTTCTCTTCTTAGGTCACTGGAAATTTCTTCGAACCACACGCAGAAGAAAAACCAGAAAACAGCAATGCATGCACGGTAACATGATCAAGAGGGGGCTGGAGTGGTCCCGCGGCGTTCAAACTCGCACCTTTGATCAAGCAAAGAACTTCGATTGTTTTTTTTCCTTTCTCCTTCGGGCTCTTCTGCTAGACACGCAAAGGCAAAAGAGGAAAGAAGAAACTACGAAAGAGCAGACACCAGAAAAACGAACGAATGAGACGGAGAGAAAACCCGCTACCTCACGTGAAGATCAAAATCGATACCGACACAACCAACATTCACAAACGTGTCCACACAAATACACCCAAATTCATTGTCTATACACAGACAGACAGACCGGCAAGACAGACAGACTGAGTGACTGACTGACGTTCAAGGAGATCGCCATGTTCGTCACAAAAGCGTCACAGTCGATCCACACAACCCAGTCGGCAGGCTCCGTCCTCTCCCCCTCTTCCCCCCCCCTCTCTCTTCTGTGGATGACTGCGGGATCAACTGAGAGCCCCTGGAGCCTTCTCGACACAAGCAGAAGCTTACTGAAGTGAGCCTCCAAATCTGCGGGGAGACAGAAGGAAAAACAAACAGACAAATTTGCCTTTATTTTGCTTCACAGACGATGCGGAAGTCGAGGTCTGCACCCAGAAGGACACAAACGATGAAGAAATTCTGGACAGGTGACAGACAAGCGCAGGAGAGCAATAAGAAGATAGCGAGACGGATACAACACAGAGGGAACCTTCCGGATTCAAACACACCCTCCGCATGGGACGTCTGGGGGAGAAGAGCAAAGGAAAATTTGGCTGACGGAAAATATCTGAGGAAGAATGCTCAGAGAAGCTGTCAGAAGGCAAGCAAGAAAGCAAGACGATGCACTTACCCGGAAGAAGTTTCTTCTCGTGCAGAAAGCAAGGAATGCCATGGAGGTCGGCATACAGCTGCAGCAGAATAATCAAATCAAACGCATTGATCCGAATCTTTCACTGCTCCAACACAGTCTTGAGAGAAAGGCCATAGGTAAACACTGTTCTGCTTGGGCCTACAAGGGAGAGCATAGACACACACACACACACACACACACACACACACCCACTCCCACACCCACACCT